>JAECMU010013845.1:820-20863 GCA_016106625.1 Dracogyra subfuscus
TAGATAGTGCATGCTCCATGATGCTAGACAATGCCTGCTCCATAACACTAGACAGTGCATGCTCCATGATGCTAGACAGTGCCTGCTCCATGATGCTAGACAGTGCCTACTAAATGATGCTAGACAATGCCTGCTCCATAACACTGGCCAATGTATACTCCATGATGCTAGACAATGCCTGCTCCATAACACTAGACAGTGCATGCTCCATGATGCTAGACAATGCCTGCTCCATAACACTAGACAGTTCATGCTCCATGATGCTAGACAATGCCTGCTCCATGACATCGACAATGCCTGCTTCATAACACTAGACAATGCCTGCTCCATGATGCTAGACAATGCCTGCTCCATGATGCTAGACAATGCCTGCTTCATAACACTAGCCAATGCATTCTCCATGACGCTAGACCATGACTGCTTCATGACACTAGCTAATGGCTGCTCCATGACACTAGATAATGCCTGCTCCTTGACACTAGCCAATGCCTGCTCCATGACACTAGCCAATGCTTGCTCCATGACGCTAGACAATGCCTGCTCCATGACACTAGTCAATGCATGCTCCATGACGCTAGACAATGCCTGCTTCATAACACTAGCCAATGCCAGCTCCATGACACTAGATAATGCTGCTCCATGACACTAGCCAATGCCTGCTCCATGATACTGGATAATGTATGTTCCATGACACTACATAATATCTGTTCCATGGCACAAGATAATGCCTGCTCCATGATGCTAGCCAATGCCTGCTCCTTAATACTAGATAACACCCGTTTCAGATGTGCAATGTAACTCAGTGGTTGAGAAGCCAAGAGTCCTAGGATCGATTCATGTAAATGTTACCAGATTGTGATCACCTATTTATTTTTAATTTAGAATTTAACTTGAAGCTTATATTATGATATCAGTGCTAACACCATTGTTAAACCATGTTTCAGATTTGTTTTAGCTGCAGTGTCTCCGGGTGTAGTTGTGCCGTGTCTGCTTAGTCTACAGCAGAGGGGTTACGGGGTAGACAAGGGCATCCCCACTTTGATCATTGCGGCCGCCAGCATCGACGACGTGTTGGCCATTACAGGCTTCGGTCTCGTCGTGGGATTAACCTTTGCTCATGGTGAGACTATTCTGGGTTTAAATAATATATATTGCTGTTCAAAAACAGTGGCTGTCTGGGGATTGATCAACAGGTGTTAGTTTATATTAAAGCCTCTCCCAACATTTTACAATATGAATATATTACAAGCAATAAAATAAAACAAAGATTATAACTTCCTAACCCTAAATAGAGTACTATTAAAGAAAAACTTTAAATATTTAGGGGTTGGTAACTGGAAGATTATTTAATTTTAAAAAATGGGACTATTATGTGTTAATTGCTTAAAATGGCATTGTGTATTGGCAACTTTATTTGAAGTTTGAACGAGAAATAAAATACAATGTTTATAGAGGACAATGAACATATAAAGTGATGTGTTCTTGTCTGGGTTGTTTGTTTCAGATAATATTGTGTGGAGTTTGTTTAAAGGCCCAGTAGAAGCTGTGGTTGGAATCCTGTATGGTCTTGTAATGGGAGTAACACTCTGGTACATTCCTCACAAGTCAAGTGTAAGTCAAAATAACATTTGTTTTGTTTAACAATACCACTGATTTATTAATCATCGGCTATTGGATATCAAACATTTGGTCATTTTTACATAGTCTTAGAGAGGAAACCTGCAAAAATTTTCCATTAGTAGCAAGGGATTTTGTATATGTACCATCCCACAGAAAGGGTAGCACATACCATAACCTTTGATATACCAGTTGTGGTGCACTGGCTAGAATGAGAAATAACCAAATGGGCCCACCAGCAGGAATCGATGCTAGACCGACATCGCATCAAACGAATGCTTTACCACTGGGCTACGTCCCGTCCCTGCCCCCCCCCCCCCTTGTAAAACATCACTTGTCGCTTATTCCATAGGAGTAACCTATGTGACAGCAAGACTGTTTTAGTGTTCTCAACCTAGTGTGAAAATAGCCACATGTTCGACAGTGAAAGTTAACTGTTGATTGTTCGTTGTTTCCCGTTTCAGAACCATTTGGTATTGTTTCGGAGTAGTCTTCTTGTGGGTCTTGCTCTCCTAGCAGTCTTACTGTCCATATACCTAGAGTGGTCAGGAGCAGGACCACTCGGCTGTCTGTCGCTGGGGTTTGTAGCAGCGTTGAAATGGAGGAAAGAGGTTGACCCCGATGACAAGGTAACGGTCATCTGTGTCATGTATTGCTTAACACGCCCAGGTGACTTGCCAGTCAATGGTTACAGTTAAGTCTTAACTAGAAAATATGAGAGACATCAAAGTTGAGAAAAGCTGTAGATAGATATCAAAGTTGAAAACATGACACAGTTCTGTAGGAATACACTACAAGAAAATATATAACTAGACACCACAGTTAAAAACATGACACAGTTCTCTAAGAATACACTACACGAAAATATACAATTAGACACTACAGTTGAAAACATAAAGTTCTGTAGGAATACTACACAAAAATATATAACTAGACACTACAGTTGAAAACATGATAAAGTTCTGTAGGAATACTACACAAAAATATATAACTAGACACTACAGTTGAAAACATGATAAAGTTCTGTAGGAATACTACACAAAAATATATAACTAGACACTACAGTTGAAAACATGACAGTTCTGTGGGAATACTACACCAAAATATATAACTAGACACTACAGTTGAAAACATGATAAAGTTCTGTAGGAATACTACACAAAAATATATAACTAGACACTACAGTTGAAAACATAAAGTTCTGTGGGAATACTACACAAAAATATATAACTAGACACTACAGTTGAAAACATGACAGTTCTGTGGGAATACTACACAAAAATATATAACTAGACACTACAGTTGAAAACATGATAAAGTTCTGTAGGAATACTACACAAAAATATATAACTAGACCCTACAGTTGAAAACATGACAGTTCTGTGGGAATACTACACAAAAATATATAACTAGACACTACAGTTGAAAACATGATAAAGTTCTGTAGGAATACACTATACGAAAATATATAACAAGACACCAGTTGAAAACATGACACAGTTCTATAGGAATACACTACCCCCCCCCCCCCAAAAAAAAACTAGACATCACAGTTGAAAGCATGACAGAGTCCTGTAGAAATACACTACACAAAAATATATAATTAAACACCACAGTTGAAAACTTGACAAAGTTCTGTAGAAATACACTACATAAAAATACATAAATAGACATCACAGTTGAAAACTTGACAAAGTTCTGTAGAAATACACTACACAAAATATTTTAAACAGACATCACAGTTGAAAATATGACACCGTTCTCTAGGAATATACTACACAAAAATAGATAAATAGACATCACAGTTGGAAACTTGACAAAGTTCTATAGAAATACACTACACAAAAATAGATAAATGGACATCACAGTTGAAAATTTGACACAGTTCTCTAGGAATACACTACAAGAACAGCTACCGTATATCTTCGCCTATAAGTCGAATTTTTTACACCAAAATTTTCTGCAAATAGCCAGGGGGTCGACTTATAAGAGAGTCAACTAAAAAACCAACAAAAAAACCTGGCATGTCCGATGTCGTAAAATGACGTTTTGCAAGTCTGTCATGGGTTTGTTTATAAATTATGATTTCATCTCATAGTAGCTTCAAACTCACAATGCTTACCTTTAATATTTATTATTGCAATAAAACATTATTTGATTCTTGTGATCCGTTATTGTTGTTTTTACAAAGCCGCTTGGTATCGGTAAACACACCCATGTCTGAACCAAAAGACACGAGTAGAGGTTAATTAGGCGGCTTACAATACGATCCACAGATATTGATATGTGGTCATAATCCAGTAAACTTGAACCTAGTGAAGTCGGTGTGTTGTTTAATGTTAAAACAACAAGCAAATCGATCTTTGTTTTAATACTCAACCAGTCGATCGTCACAGCTATTTGTATACCCTTTTTCATTGCCACAATATTTTTCATTAACAATCATACCGAAACGTAAACGGAATTCCAAGCTTAAGGTTATTGCCTTTGCCGAAGAAAACAATGAGTCATTGAATGACCGTGCCGCAGAACGTGAATTAGGTGTTGGCGAAAAATTAGTACGATATTTTATGCCGTAACCATATTGTAATTATGAAATATTATTAAAAAAGAAATTGTAGTAAAAATGTATAAATAAAAGAACTTACCTTGTTTGTTGTATTTGTTAACATAAATTTAGTTTCAAACGTAACAATACAGAGGGTGCTCATACTGATATGGAGGAAATACTTTAAGTAACAAACGAAGTATGGCGACGTTAATTGTTTGTGAAGTGAAAATCTTTTACCACAATATCATAATAAGAATGATATGTTTGTCATCATTTAATAATGTCAAGAACAACTTGCCACAGAAACTGGGTCGTCTTATAAGAGGGTCAAATAAATAATTGCTGATTTTATTACCAGAGAAAGGGGGGTTGACTTATAGGCAGGGTCGACTTACAGGCGAAGATATACGGTACTTCCATTACAGGCTGAATGTAAGAGAGGTATTTATGCTTTATTCATATGTGACATTCTGAAACCACCAACAACCATGCATATTTACTCATTAGCAAAACACACAGGTGTTTAGCCACATGCACTGAAGTATTATTTGATCTGCATGCAAGACTTACGTACATATAAAATAAATGTGCAATCATGTTTTGTAAAATTTCATTCTTATTGTAGTACCAGTACATGAAATAGAAGTGAAAAAGCCCATGAATGAATTAATTTTTTATCAGCAGTTTTGCAGCACACAAAAAATATCGCCAATTAAGATCAAATGATGAACAATTCAAATCAGTATAAATATCCATAAAAATATTGCACAGTTTATGCTAATAGTTTTCAATTTGTCAGATGTCTTTAATAGTAACTACTTATCTTATCAGACATAGTAATGTTTTAAACCAAGGCCTACTGTCCAGGGCCCATAGTTTTAAAGCTGTCTTAGCACTACATATACACAATATTCACGTGTCTTGTTTTCGCTTCCTATTTATTGCACAAATTTATTTTGCACGAGAATATATATCACGAGATCAAGGGTGGGGAAAAGCCCTTTTTTCCCTGGTCTGGGACCAATTCTTGATATCTGAGACCGAAATTATTTTTTGCCAGTCCTACTTTTGTCATTCTTGTCGGTCCTAAGCACCTGTCCATTTCTATTATTGGAACCAATTCCTATCGTCAAGTGGACCGGCCTGCCCAGACATCGGTATCTCGTGCTTGATTTGAAATAATAAATAAGTAGTGGTCAATATGGCCGGTGGTTCAGACATTTTTTATTTTGAAGTCTGCCTAAGTATATCGCCAGTCGGTGAAGTCGGACCTACATTAGTGTCAATCAAGATTATCGACTGCCACTAGGCTACACATTTGCTAAAGTCGCTGAGCCGGTCAAGAGATTAAACAGATGTTAACAATAGCACTATTCTTGGCTTAGAGGTACATGTATTACACTCCAGTTAAAACAAAGGACCCAGAATTTGCAACTGGTTAACATCAACACCTGTCAATGCCTATGTATGGAGCTCTCAGCTGCTGGGTTGGGTCGAGTGTCCTAGTCCAAAAGTAAGAGGCTTTACAAACTGCTTAAAATAGCATAAAATATACTGAAATAATCTATGAATGTATTTATTGTTGACTGTTCAATCCAATAATTATAAAGGATTTTAAAATTAATAAAAGGTTTCCACTTTTTTTTTAACATGTAAGGAGAACAGCTGCATGTACTGTTATCTTTATAGCCAGTAGAGGTCAAATTTCATCCAATCAGTGATGATGTTATTACTCTCTTTGTCTAAACATGTGCTAGCTCAGGCTGTCAAACACTTTAACGGTGCGATCTTTTATTAATTTTCAGGACACAGTACTGATAATTGTACTTTTTATACATTTATGGGAATTAAATCTGCAAGCCCTAGTTCATCCAGCGAAAATAAATTATTATTTTGGTTAATCTACAAACCTGTAACACACTTAGATCATGTTTTTATAAAATGGAGTAAAAAAGCAGGTTTTATATTGATAAATAGCCATGTGAATCCCCATGTCCCAATTGCTTCAAATAAGTTTGAAAGTTAGTATTCTGATGTCACCGGTAGATGTCGCTCGAAGCACAACAATGCCTATGTCATGACAAATTTGACAGAAACTTGGGGTGCATTCGTTTCACCTCTCCTGGACATGTTCTAACTGTTCTGTCCTGGACAGTAAAAGGAATGCGTTTGGAACAGGAAGTTACAGCTATCAGAATAAGATGACACTGACCATGTTGACTATACTACAATGTTTGAAATAATAAATTTTATATATCCCCCACCCCCACCCCCAAGGTTGTATCCCCTCTCCAGATATCGTAAGACAAAATTATTGGTTTTAAGGGTTTGTAACCTTTTGTATTGAGATACTTACTTTATTGTTAATGAAAATGTTCACGAACTGTGAAGAAACACCTGACAAATGAACAACAAGCGAACGACAACAAATCGGATGTTGATTGCACAAATCGTGCACGAGAAAACAAACCGAACCAAAATGATAATGGTCACGTGGTATACCAACGGCTGTGGCATTGAAATGAGAATATCCCCTCTAAAAATAGAGTCACGGTTTGGTGTATGGCGATGTGGTAACGAAGATGACAAAAAGGAAGGAAAGAGGAAACCTGAACCAGGGGGGATCTAAATTGCCAGCTCAACCACCAGCAGTGGTCCCGCCCCCACCCCCAGGACCCGATGGACCAGTGCCATCCAATGCAGATTCGTCTGAACAGACTAAGCCTGTGAACCAAATGATGCTGCAGTTGGATCATTGCCGGTGTCCACTACATCGAGCTAGCTAAGACCTTGCTAGTCCACTACTGGAGGAAGCTGGTGCCGCAGTTCAGTGACAAATTCTTCATCTTGTCTCTGTAGTCGCCAACCTTTCCTATCACAGGGAACCTCCTTTCTTGGGACTAGTCGGACTTAAAAATATTTGTCCGTCGTTCAAAATTTTGGCAGCCCATTCATTTGTTCAAATCACCTTTTTGGCCAAGAACTCATATTTAATTTTTGGGATTTAAATTTTCATCCAGACAGGTGTAGAATGCTTTAGCTCATTTTTTGACAAAACCATTATAGGCTAGGATGTCATAGTTTTTTTAATATATTATTTTTAAACAATATGTATTGCCTTTTGTGTTAACATTGTGGATTGTGGTCTCTCCCTACATTTGTATTAACGTTGGGGATTGACCAACAGGTGATGCCTATATTAAGGTCTCTCCCTACATTTGTATTAACATTGAGGATTGACCAACAGGTGATGCCTATATTAAGGTCTCTCCCTACATTTGTGTTAATGATGAGGATTGACCAACAGGTGATGCTTATATTAAGGTCTCTCTCTGTACATTTGACAATTTCACATTTTATGTGACAAACAAAAATCATAAAATAATACAATTAACAAATAGTAGACCGATAAACAAGAAGTGAATGGATGGATGTGTGTGTGTTGTGTCTTACTCTTAGTGACATCATTGCTTACAGCAGTTTTACAATCTCGTAGCTCTAAGATAGCTTTGAAAATGTCTAGCCATTTCTCTTGTCCAGTGGTGGATGTATTGCACATTATTGCTGCATGTCAAATTATTAATATTTCATTGTCTTAATCAGCATCCAATAGACGATGTTATTGGTGTATTGTGGATGATTTTTCAACCCCTGCTGTTTGGTTTGATTGGAGCTGCAGTTGATGTCAGTGTTATTGAAGTGACAACAATCGGTATGATTAAATCTTTTACCTTCACAGTATACAATAACAATTATATTGTTACTTTATTCACAGTGTACAAGTACTGTGAATGCATTTACAATGTACAAGTACTGTGAACACATTCACAATGTACAAGTACTGTGAACACATTTACAATGTACAAGTACTGTGAATGCATTTACAATGTACAAGTACTGTGAACACATTCACAATGTACAAGTACTGTGAACACATTTACAATGTACAAGTACTGTGAACACATTCACAATGTACAAGTACTGTGAACACATTCACAATGTACAAGTACTGTGAACACATTCACAATGTACAAGTACTGTGAACACATTTACAATGTACAAGTACTGTGAACACATTCACAATGTACAAGTACTATGAACACATTCATAATGTACAAGTACTGTGAACACATTCACAATGTACAAATACTGTGAATGCATTCACAATGTACAAATACTGTGAACGCATTCACAGTGGACAAGTACTTGGACCACATTCACAATGTACAAGTACTGTGAACGCATTCACAGTGGATAAGTACTGGGACCACATTCACAGTGTACAAGTACTTCGAACGCATTCACATTGGACAAGTACTGGGACCACATTCACAGTGTACAAGTACTGTTAACATATTCACATTGGACAAGTACTTGGACCACATTCACAGTATACAAGTACTGTGAACGCATTCACAGTGGATAAGTACTTGGACCACATTCACTGTGTACAAGTACTTTGAACGCATTCACATTGGACAAGTACTGGGACCACATTCACAGTGTACAAGTACTGTTAACATATTCACATTGGACAAGTACTTGGACCACATTCACAGTATACAAGTACTGTGAACGCATTCACAGTGGATAAGTACTTGGACCACATTCACAGTGTACAAGTACTTCGAACGCATTCACATTGGACAAGTACTGGGACCACATTCGCAGTGTACAAGTACTGTTAACATATTCACATTGGACAAGTACTTGGACCACATTCACAGTATACAAGTACTGTGAACGCATTCACAGTGGATAAGTACTTGGACCACATTCACAGTGTACAAGTACTTCGAACGCATTCACAGTGGACAAGTACTGGGACCACATTCACAGTGTACAAGTACTGTGAACGCATTCACAGTGGACAAGTACTGGGACCACATTCACAGTGGACAAGTACTGTGAATGCATTCACAGTGGATAAGTACTGGGACCACATTAGCAGTGTACGAGTACTGTTAACGCATTCACAATGTACAAGTACTGGGACCACATTCACAGTGTACAAATACTGTTAATGCATTCACAGTGGACAAGTACTGAGACCATATTCACAATGTACAAGTACTGTGAACACATTCACAATGCACAAATACTGTTAACGCATTCACAGTGGACAAGTACTGGGACCACATTCACAGTGGACAAGTACTGGGACCACATTCACAATGTACAAGTACTGATACACTGATATATGTTGTAGGCCTACACGTTATAATAGAAAGAACATAACAGACTGTTAAAGGAGCATGAAGCACAACACGTAATATAATTATAGTCATAGATTTCTTTCAACTTTCGGTTTCACATGTCATATTTTAATGGAGCACTTTATACAAATATTATTAAATACCCCCAAAAAGTATTTTTACAGAATAAATTTAATTTAATGGCATTTAATGATACCCCAGAACAAAATAAATATTGGTTAGATTAGATATTCAACAAATCTGTTTTTAGTTACGAAACAAGAAAGAATTACTCTTACAAAATGAATTATTCTTATCATGAATGTATGATTTTCTTAACTCTTAACCCTCAATTTAACCCTTTTGTTCTGGGAGGACCTCATACTCAGACTTGGGATGGCGGGTAAGAATTGACAGAGATTGAATGATAGATCCATAGAGTCCCATTGAACATTAGGCGAGTGCTCTAGCACTGAACCACATCTTGCTCCACGTAGTACTGAACTGTAGGAACATCACATGTGCATCTTCATGGTTGTCCGGATTAATAACCATTGTCTTGTCACCCAGCTCAGGGAATTTACACGCTGTGTATTGGGTTGGTTATCCGAATTAATAACGATTGTCAGCTCAGAATTGACATGTTATCAGACTGGTTGGTTATCCGGATTAATAACGATTGTCTTGTCACCCAGCTCAGGGAATTTACACGCTGTGTATTGGGTTGGTTATCCAAATTAATAACGATTGTCTTGTCACCCAGCTCAGAATTGACATGTTATCAGACTGGTTGGTTATCCGGATTAATAACCATTGTCTTATCACCCAGCTCAGGGAATTTAAACGCTGTGTATTGGGTTGGTTATCCAAATTAATAACAATTGTCTTGTCACCCAGCTCAGAATTGACATGTTATCAGACTGGTTGGTTATCCGGATTAATAACCATTGTCTTATCACCCAGCTCAGGGAATTTACATGCTGTGTATTGGGTTGGTTATCCAAATTAATAACGATTGTCTTGTCACCCAGCTCAGAATTGACATGTTATCAGACTGGTTGGTTATCCGGATTAATAACGATTGTCTTGTCACCCAGCTCAGGGAATTTACACGCTATCAGACTGGTTGTCTGGATTAATAACAATTATCTTGTCACCTAGCTCGTGGAATTTACACGCTTTGCATTGGGCTGGCTTTCCGGATGGTGGTTTCATTTCTTGTGGTGCTCCACACAGAACTCATCATGAAGGAGCGGTTCTTCGTCGCCATCGCCTGGATCCCCAAGGCTACTGTTCAGGTATTGTTCTGAGCCTCATTCCACAAAGCGATCTTAGCACTAAGATCTCCTGAAGTGCATAACCAGCTTGTGCACTTAAGGTGTATCTTAGCGCTAAGATAGCTTAGTGAACTGAGGCCCTGAAAAACCACTTTTAAGCAGGGTTATGATAAACCAGGTTTCTTTTCTCCTCATTTTCTTTTCTTTCTCTTTTGTTAATCCAAAGATTCTTTATATTTAATACAAGAGACCAATATGGTGAATAAAATAGGCTGAGCAATCTAAACATCAATGTAAGAAAGTTTTATTTTATGTAGATAACATAAAGCAATTATTATTTTTACAAAAACTCCACACCTTTAGTTCCTTGTTATGAGGACCAATTAGAGTGGCTACATGATCACTGAGGATTTGATGGGATTTGGGGATAGGCCATCAAAGATCAAGAAAGTGCAATATAAAAATGAAGGGGAAGTGAGTTTGATTTTTAAATTACAGTAAAAGATTAAAATATACTATAAATTGTTACAGTATTAATAATTATAAGCAGTTCTGTATACCGGTACGCATATTTTCCCAACAGGCTGCTATAGGAGGACTTGCATTGGACCAGGCTGTAATGCGAAAGGAAAATGGGATGCAGAATGATGAAGAGATAAAATATGGTGAACAGGTTAGTTGTTGGTTATCTTTCAATAATTGTTTAACTATAATTGCATATTAACATTTTGCTTTTCTCAAATGTGTCACAATGTGTTAGAAGAGTTGTGATCTTATTAAAATATGACATTTTACCATTTTATAAAGAATTAAAAAATGCTTGTTTAAATGTTGTGGCATCATGAATTTGTATCATTTTTGTGATGTTTTTTTTAAATTATTATTCTACCATGACTGGAAAATATTCGATTCTGATTGTCCAGTTACCTTAAATCATAGGTATCTAATCATGGAGAGATATACCTAAGATTTAATTAGGCCACTTTATTCGCGTATGAATACAACACGGTATTTACAAACATGTCAGCCAAACAAAGTGGCACGTTTCACATCGGTACGCTTCAGGACTTTTTTGATATAAATTCGGACTGGTTTGAAGACGAAATGTATGCAGAGTTGCCAACACAATAAAATAATGAAAGTAAGTACAAAAAGAGCAGTTTTAACAAGAAGAAATGGCAAAATAGCTTTATAATATTGTAGCCTACGCTGCCTAGTTCTAGCAGACAATCAAATTTTGTTACGGTCGACGACAGTCACTTTTCACACCCTTGTTTTGGCTTCGTACACAGTAAATAAAACATATCCAACGGTAATTTGTTGATATGATATATTTGACAAAAGGTACTTTTATTTCTTTCATATTTTGAAACATAAAATTAATATTTTCTACAGAATTAAGAAAACTTAAAAAATACCAACCTGTAAAAAGCGTTGTCTGTTTGTTTTTAGAAATTTGACAGGGGTCAAGGTTAGTAGACCGGTTTTTATTTTGATGTGGTGAAGCATTGTAAAATATAACTAATTTGAATGACGTCTGTATTGCAGTTAATATTTAAAAATCAACAGACAATTGAACATAGTGTGGGGGTATAAATTGATCTAGACATTTTTTTTCAAGCCTTTGAATATTTCACAAAATGTAAGGGCTGGGATGTCTGGATATTTTCAAATTGAGGACAGGTACTGTAATGTAATTAATTATTTTCAGAATTAAGACTGCGTTAAACGTTGCGGCTTGTTCGACTTTTGGGAGGGGTGTGCATGGGGTGATTTATTAAATTTCAAACAAACGTGTTATTTATTCTTGTTTATGGATTTTTCTGTACATCTGTTAATAAAATAGATAAGATTAAATATTTGTTCCAAGTTCTACGGTGATATGTATTTATTTATTATGTTTTTATACTGCCAACAGGTGTTGACATTTCAACATTATCCCCATAAGCAAAGTGCTATCCTGCCTATTCACTCCTATTTCCTCCGAGTATAAAAAATAGTTCTAACTTTGAATACGTTTTAATTATGGTAGAATGGAGATAAACATACTCTGATTTCATTTTCGAGGTATGCTATCGTGGATTTGATACCTCTAAATGTTACATTTAAAACCTCACGCTAATGTGTTCGGTTTTAAATGACATTTAGAGGTATCTAATCCACGATAGCATACCTCGAAAATTAAATCAGAGTATGTTTATCTCCTAATTATTGTTACCATGTTATTATCTAATGAGGTAAGAAGAATTTTATTAAAATTAAAACATGACATTTTACCATTTTATAAATAATTTTTAAAAACTTTTTTAAATGGGCATCATGTATTTGTATCCTTTTTTAAAAAAAATTGATTTTTGTGTCATCATGTTGTGTATGATGATGGGAAGAGGACGTCTCTGTTTTAACCATGGTGGTACTCACCCAACTCCCTTTAATCATTGTTCTGAGGCTGCTAAAATAATGACAAACTATTTGAATACATACTCTTCAAATTCCTATGTCTAAAGAAGCATTTTTTAAATTATTAGTTTGATGAAAATATGTCACAACGACTGGGGATGAGAGAGAGGCATTTTTGTGTATTTTGTTAATTTTCACCTTTGTTTGTTGTTGTTTTGGGGTTTTTCAGATATTAACAATTGCTGTGTTGTCGATCATCCTGACTGCTCCACTCGGTTCCATCCTCATTTCGATTCTGGGTCCAAAGTTATTACAGCAGTCGACAGTGGTAACAGAAAAGCATTACAAAGTATCAGAGAGCAATGAAATGAGCATTAGTATTAATTACGATAGTCAAGATAAAGAAAACCAGAATGAAGATAGCCAAAATACAATTCCCCTTGTGGGAAGCGACTGCTACTCCAGCACCAGTCAACAGATCAACTTTTCAGATTACCATTTTAACATTAATCCTTCAAACAGATTCCAAAGAGAGCATCCCTAATCCATGACAGAACATTACTTGTTGAGTTATTTTAGAAACAATTAATGTCATATATCTGTCGATATACTGATTACGGTATATCTTCGCCTGTAAGTCGACCCTGCCTATAAGTCGACCCCCCTTTCTCTGGTAATACAATCAGCAATTTTTTTATTTGACCCGCTTATAACACGACCCAGTTTCTGTGGCAAGTTTTTGACATTATTAAATGATGACAAACATATCATTCTTATTATAATATTGTGGTAAATGATTTTCACTTCACAAACAACTAATGTTGCCATTCTTTGTTTGTTACTTAAAATATTTCCTCCATATCAGTATGAACACCCTATGTATTGTTACGTGTTATAGTAACATGAAACATGGTTTTCATTTGAAGCTAAATTTATGTAAAGAAATACAACACACAAAGTGAGTTCTTTTATATATACATCTTTACTACATTTGCGTTTTAATAATATTTCATAATTACAACGTTAGTAATAAATGCCACATGGTATAAAATATCGTACTAATTTTTTGCTAACACCGAATTCACGTTCTGCGGCACAGTTATTGTTTTCTTCGGCAAAGGCAATAACCTTAAGCTTGAATGCTGCATCATAAGAATTCCATTTACGTTTCGGCATGATTGTTAATGAAAAAATATCATGGCATTGAAATAGCTGTCACGATCGACAAACTAATTTGTGTAAATGATTACTGTACCAATAAAACAGTTGGTGTTGCCTAATTAATATTCATTAGGTTGTACGTAATTGACAACTGTGCCAATGAAACAAGTCCAGTTTCGCTTATTTAATATTCATTAGGGTAGCCTCGTTTTCATTGGTATCGGGATCACACGAGGTCAGTAACTATTGTTTCGGGAGCAGGAAGTTACGTAAGCCACGAGTTGTTCCTTCCGGCCCCGTCTTACCACTTGAGTATTAAAAGAAAGATCGATTTGCTTGTGTTGTTTTAATTAACATTAAACAACACACGGACTTCGCTAGGTTCAAGTTTACCGGATTATGACCACATATTTGTGGATCGTATTGTAAGCCGCCTAATTAACCTCTACTCGTGTCTTTTTGTTCAGACATGGGTGTCATGGGTGTGTTTACCGATACCAAGCGGCTTTGTAAAAACAACAATACCGGATCACAAGAATCAAATAATGTTTTATTGCAGTGAATAAATATTAAAGGTAAGCACATGTAGTACTGTTGTGAGATGAGATCGTAATTTATAAACAAACCCATGACAGACTTGCAAAGCGTCATCTATGACATGCCGGGGATATTATTAATTTTTTTTTTAGTTGACTCTTTGTCAGTCGACCCCCTGGCTATTTGCAGAAAATTTTGGTGTTAAAAAAATAGACTTATAGGCAAAGATATACGGTAATCCATTATTGATAATGTCAGCTTAATTTAAATTTAAGAACGACAAAATTATGGCGATGAAAAAACAAACAGTTGGAATGAGGGTGATTTTTTCAAGTCAGTCGAGATAAAAAAATCATTTTATTTTTTTAATGGTGACCTTGTATAGACTTCCAAACTTTTTAAAAGCATTTTATGATACTTCTTACTCTTTATAATATTGTGCTGTGCATTACTTAAAACATTGCGTCTCAATTGAGGAAATTGTGTACATCTTGAGATAGAATTTCCTGGCACTAGATTTGGATTATTTTAGTTTCTAGGGTCTCACACTCTGGAGAAAAAGGTATAGAACACCATAATGGCATGTTGTTAGTCAAACTACTGGAATAATAATATTAAGACAGTTAAACCCCTCAAAACTGGAGTTTCATTGTATATGTTATGAAGGTTGGGGACCTTAAAAAGGTTTTAAACATTCAAAGAAAACTAAATCCAAATAATATATACTCAAAAACAATTAATTTATTAAAGGCCAGTAGATACGATTTTTACATAATAGAACCTCCAAAGCGGTCTTTAGAGCATTTATTTTTATTTATTATTCATTGAACATTTTGTCCATCTTGAAAATTTAACAAAAGCTGAATTCAACAGTGAAAAGAATAGGACACAGATCACCTACATGAAAGTTAATAAACTTGGCAAACTCGAGGACTTGATGGGAAACTGTATCCAACATTTTTGAAAGTATCAACTTTTCAAACACAGACTAAACACTTTAGAAACATTTCACAATTTTCCCGGGCTCTTTTTGTTTTTCATTAATAAAGAATGGCAGAATATATAATGAGTATATTTTATTAATTAATAATAAATTTTAGTAGTGGTTTTTTAAAGACAGTTTTATTGAAAAAGGCTTGTTTAATCCGAGGGCAGCATGGTGCAGATAAAGGCAAGATGGCATAAGGCTAATGAGGCATGGTGCCACACCATGCTAAAATAAGCTAGGTCAGATTATTTGGTCTGTTTTTGTAATACAGCCTCCAGGCACCAGAAACTCCAACATGGACGTATTACAGGTACTTTTTGTTTGTTTGTTTTACTATCATTCAGTCAGATAAGTAGCTTTATAAACATTTACTCAGCCTGCGTGAAAATAAGTAAATACTGAGCTCACAATGTCCATTGTCAAATTATCTAATTTTCATACAATGTGGCTATAACATTTAGTATTTGGTCAATAAATGTTCTTTAAATTAATAATAATAATAAATTCTTTATTTAGTGAGGGTAACACAGTTAGCAAAAGCTAATCTTCCTAGAGGCCCTCAGGTACAAAAAATACAGAATTACAATACATACATTTATGAACAAATAGAAAATACATATATGGCAATAAACATATTATGTACATAATGATATTATTGTAGAAAATATTTCTTGAGTCTATATTTAAAAACAGCAGTATTTGATGATGATCGGATAGCTTTAGGTAATTGATTCCAAAGTACTGGTCCAGAGTAACTGAAAGCATGTTTAAATAAAGACATTTTAGGTTTTGGAATTAATAGATTTCTATCCTCTACATTTCGAAGGTTGTAGGGATTGTTTTCTCCAACATATATTAATAAGTTTGAAAAATAGTTTGGGGCTCCATTATATAGACATTTATAAATTTGTAAACATTTGTGATAGTGGATTCATGTTTCCATTGTCATCCATTTTAACTGTTTAAATAGTAGGACAGATGGAGTAATATGATCTACATCTAATACATCCTTGCAGCTCTCTTTTGCAGTTTTAGTAAACGTTTTAAGCCATCCTGATTACAGTTTCCCCAAATTACACAGCAGTAATCAATGAATGGTAAAATATACCCATTGAAAAAAAGTTTTCTTGCATCTAAATTTAAATACCTAATAATTTTCAATAGAAGATACAGACGTTTAGAGATCAAGAACACACATGTTTAACCTGATTTGACCATTTTAAATTATTATCAGTTTTAATTCCTAAAAGGTTTTCACAATCAGTGTGTTGCAGACATTCTGAATTTATTATAAGAGAAATATCATTTTGGATTGTAACTTTTTGTCTTGTTCCTATAGTCATATTTGGTATTTTTTGCGTTTATGAACATTTTATTATAGGAATACCATTTTTCTACACTATTCAGATCTTGTTGTAGTTTATCTAGAATTTGAGTAACAGTTTTCCCTGACATGAACATTGTTGAATCATCTGCATACATACTTGTCATACAATGTTCAATGTATAGTGGAAGATCATTTATATACAGTATAAAGAGAAGAGGTCCTAGTATGGAACCCTGTGGAACACCATAAATAATGGATTTAGGTTCTGATGTTGCCATTCCTATAGTGACTTGCTGTGTCCTGTTACTTAAATCCGATTGGAACAAGTTAAGAGACTTCCCTTTACAGCCATAAATATTTAACTTTTGAATCAGAATTGAATGTTCTACAACATCAAAAGCTTTTTTGAAATCAAGGAGTATGACTTCATTTAGATTTCCTTCATTCATTTCATGTAACCATTTATCAGTTATATTTGTTTGACGTGAGTGTTTTGGTCTAAAACCTGATTGAGATGAGTGTAAAAGGTCAAATTTTGTTAAGTAATCATAAAATTGCTTGGAGATATGTTTTTCTATTAATATGGACAGCGTTGGCAATATAGATATTGGCCTATAATTTGTAGCATCAGTTTTGTCACCAGACTTGAAAATTGGGGTAACTTTAGCATTTTTAAAACATGTGGATAAATACCACTGTTTATTATTTTGTTAAAAATAAATGTTAACGAAGAAGCAATTGCCAAGGCACCTAACCTAAGTATTCGTGGACCTAAATTGTCATCTCCAGATGAATTATTAACATTTAAGTTCTTAAGCTCATTATAAAGCTCATTTATTTGTACGTTTGATTAATTTACAAGGAAATACTCAAATTTTCTGAAAACGGGTTTAAAGAAAAAAAAAAAAAATTGTTTTTAATTTTTTTAAATATTTATTCAAGTCCCTCATTTACATGATATACAACTCATGCTGAGGATAAAACATGAGTCGCGTACAGCACCAATACATTAGGGTTTAAGTAAACTTTCATAGTAATGAATATAAACTATACAATATGGTTTCTGTCAGGCTAGGTTATAAAAGAGGGATTAAATACGAGAATCGAAATAATAAGTATAAATAAATAAATAAAATAAACCAATAATTATAATAAATAAAATAATAATAATAAATAAATAAATAAATAATATATATATATAAAATAATAAAACAAAAAAGAAGAAACAAAACAGAAAAGACTTGACACACACGCACGCTCACTAACTCACATACGCATGTACGTAAACGTAGTTACTGTTAAAAAGATCCTTTATATTTCATATATTATGTATGTACATGGTAATTTAACAAATATTAATTTCCTGTGCAGTCTTGAAAAGTTCTGCGATCCTATTTCTCTAATATTTTATGTTTTAACATATGAACTGTTGGTTGTGGGGGAGGGGGAAGGAAGGTGTTGAATTACAAGTTATGTTTTCAAAGAGAGAATGGTACATGGACCACTTAGTAAGGAATTTATTGATACTGTTATTACTGAAGTGTATATGTTTTTCTACAATGTATCTTTGTTTAATTTCACATTTAAAATGTGTAATGTCTAGCTGTATCCTTTGAACTTTATATCGATATATAAAATATGTTGCTGAAAGTAATAAAAGATCAAAAAAGGTGTCTGTCCTAATGTGCTTCTTATGTCTGAATATAACAAGCTCAAGAGAGAGTTTTAGGTTACTTATATGATCACAAGATGCCAATAACCAATTTAAAAAAGAATTCCAGAATTCTTGAACAATATCACATTCCCAAAAGAGATGTATTATAGACTCTTTACATTTATGACAAAAGCTGCACGCTTCACTATCAACAAGGTTCAACTTATAGGCAAATGTGTTAGTAGTCAGTATTCTGTGTACTATTCTATATTGGAACCATCTTAACTTTGTTTCCTGTGTGGTTATAAATGGTTTTAGATAAATAGTAGACCAGTTAAGCTCCATGGTAAAATGACATTGCCATTTTGCCATAGCGGTATTTCGATTATCAGAAAACATTAATGTATAATAAAATAATTTGGAACCTTTCAGGACAGAACATAGTTTACGTTGAACAGGCGAGTCATCTAAAGATATGTTTGTCTCTATTCGTGTCATTTTCAGTTTCTTTAAATATGACCTGAGTGAATTAATGACTCCGTAGTATTCTAAAAAAACATACATTTAATTCGTATAGTTCATTAAATTCTTTTAAGTTATAAAATTCGCCTTTTTCATTAATAAAATCGCAAATCTGAGAAATACTCTTTTCTAACCACTTCTGTTTAAACAACGTTTTCTTGTTTATTTTTATATGGGAATTGTAGAAACTGGTTCTGATAAAAAGTCTGCAAACGTTGTTACTTTAATGGCTACAGAGAAATCATAAAAAGCACTAATACAATCTTTCCAAAATAAACTATTTATATTTTTAATGCATAGCTTTGGAAACTAATTTCCAAATAAAGCTAGATTACTCAGTTGCGGAAAACATACAAATAGAATTGGTTTCCATTTAGGATCTTTTGTCTCCAGTTTTCGTATCCATGTAATCTTCAGTGCTTTAACATAGCCTTATATATCTATCATTCCAAGACCTCCCTCTTTAACAGGTTTGCAAAGAGTTGTTCTTTTTATTTTATCTGGTTTTTGGTTCCATACGAACTTGAACAGTATACTGTTTAATTATTTCTGAAATAATTCAGACGGATTTGGTAATGTTAACAATACATAGCTAAGTTTAGATATTAAAAGTGCCTTTATTACAACTATTTTACCTAATGGTGTTAAAAGTCTTTTCATCCATGTATATATGATTTGTTTAATTTCAAACAATTTAGACTCATAATTAAGCGTGACCATTTTACTGAGGTCAGTACTAAAAACAATTCCAAGTACTTTAAAAGTAATAGGATTCCATTTTAGATCGATATTTTGTAAGTATCCAGGGCCGTAG
>JAECMU010013855.1:3898-23247 GCA_016106625.1 Dracogyra subfuscus
CTATTTATCCTGTATTATTTATGCTATTTCCATTATTCCACATTTCCAATATATTTCTATTTATCCTGTACTATTTATACTATTTCCATTATTCCACATATCCAATATATTTGTAGTTATCCTTTACTATTTATACTATTTCCATTATTCCACATTTCCAATATATTTCTATTTATCCTGTACTATTTATACTATTTCCATTATTAGTTGTTACCAATGCTCTATTTGTCAGAAACATTTTACAATGACAGCAAACTTAAGACAATCACTTTAAAGAGAAAAAAGAATGCAATAAGTTGAACCACTTTTTTAATGAATGTTTACAATTTTCTGGACTAAAAATAAATAAAATACAAAACAAAATATAATAAATAAAAAAGAATTTAGCAATACAATGCTAATAATATTTTTTATTATAACGGTACATGCATTTAACTTAGCATTATTGTAATAAAAACAATTATTTTACATTATTAGATAATTGTTCTAACATCACAGAATTATATAAAAATAAAAGTGTATCATATCAGATATAGAAAGTGTTGTGCTAGTTGTGTACTTATAAATTAAACTTAAAACAGTGAAAACCTTTCAGTAATATCACAGCCTTCTCATTTAGTCATAGATCCTGATTTCATATGCAATAAATGATTGAAACTCAGTACATTTGTATGTGGTTACACCATAGTATTAGTGTCTATAAGAAATAATTTAGTTAGTGCCTAAAGAAAATCCCAATACCAAAGTAATATATATACATGTACATATATTCTAAACTGATTACAGTTTACCAACTAGATATGTGTAGCTTGTTATGTATTATTAGATGGCTTTCTCAGGGCTTCTAGAATTTTATAAAAATCCACTAGCCATGGGATTGGTAATTTTAAAAATGTACTAGCCATGATTAAAAATGCACTAGCCCTACTTTAAATAAATACAATTTTACTAATAGTAATAATCAGATATGTCTCCTAAAGAGGATGATTGAGCTCAGTACAGCATTGGACAAGTTTTTTTCCCACTTGCCGTCGGGCTAGTTATAGTAATTATTTACTAGCCAAACACTGAATATCACTAGCCATGGGAGTGGGGCTACCATAATCTAGAAGCCTGGCTTTCTAATACTGTCAGGTATTGTAGAATTTAAGTGCATATAGAAGTAAATGTGCACAGAAACCAGTAATAGAAGAACTGTTAAAAAACAATACCATAAATGACCACGGGAGAGGACTGCACCCCAGTATATTTCTTTATCATATGTCAATTATAACACTAATGCTAGGACAAGACTACCAACTACCAGCAGAAAGCTGGTCAACTTTCTGATATGTCAACTTCTACAGCAGTCCAAGCTAGTCTGAACACTCTTACAACTCAATTTTCATCGAAAATGACTTCTACGATGGCCGCGTATCGGATTAAATAAATGAATTAGGCCCAACATTTGTTGCTAGTCTGAGTGGGCATAGCAACTCAACGCGACACCCAGTTATTAGTCTGAGCACATTCACAACTCAACGCAACCGTCGAGTTGGCCAACTATCTGCTGGCAGTTGACAGTCTGAGTTAGCGTTACTCTGAAGAATAAGAGACGAAATCTGCCAACACGAATTGTCTACTCTTGCTAGCAGTATGCATGTTATGGGGTAAAGCACTGGTTGGAACAGGAAAAAAACCAACTGGTCTGTGAATTACATGTATATGACCAACAGTCTGTAGTGACTTGGATATGTCCTACCACAAGTAGAATCCAAACACAACCATATTACACATTTATTGTGGTTTTCTGTGCTTTTATTTAATTGTGGTTCAAGCACACTGTCCTGGGAATACTCCTGGGCATATACCTCAGCTATATGAATTGTCTGTTCAGGATAGTGGGTTAGCTGTTAGTTGTTTGTGGGAGAGACATTTGTACATAGCCTGAAAACTCAATCCGAGTTGAAGCCAGGACAAAGCTGCAAACCGAGCACCTATCAGCCTTAAGAATAACATTCTTCCTTTAACAATGTATTGATCACATTCCTATTTATGGCTATATGAGGTCAGACATGGTTAAGAACCACACAGATAATGAAAATGGAAATCCACTGCCCCTACTAGATGGGTGACTACGGTATTTTCTATTAGCACCATGACACAGACAGGACTTAAAGTTACCTGGCCATTATTATAACTTTTGTGGAGTGCTAGTTGTAACGAGAAATAGCGCCTAATGTCCCACTCCTACCAACCTTAAAGGGACATTCCTGAGTTTGTTGCAATTTTTAAGATGTTATTGAGTAAAAGAGATGTTTCATTGATTGTAATTACATACCAAATATATTTTTTCTGCATAAAATATTAGTGTCTGTACGTTAAATGTGTTTCTGATCGTTCTAATATTTGTACTAGATTCAGTTTTATTTTACTTCCTAAAATATATTTTTTCGTACGTACGGGATTCTTACAAATATTAAGATGACAAGAAAGACACTGAATATACAGACATTGATATTCTAAACAAGAAAATATATTCAATACATAAGTTTAATCATAGAAATATTTTATTAGTTGGAAACATCTTACAATGCAGCAAACTCAGGAATGTCCCTTTAAGATAATTGACTTAATCACTACAGCGCTAAGGGAGTACTAGCTGTAAGACCAGTCTTAGCCAAGAAACACAAGTATTCACTCCTGCTTCCCTCCACACTCATCTATAAAGGTTCAGGAAAACAGCAAATTAACTGTCTTGCAATATAATGTTTAACGCAGCTTATTTCAAACTTCGTGTGACTGCTTGTCAAGAACCATTTCAGGAGAGTGATTTTGCTCATGGAATTGATTCATGACTGTACAGACCCGTAAAATGGAATATTAATGTAAGTTATGGTTAACATGCATAAATCCACTAAAACAGGTAAATGTAATCTCAGAGAATGCCACTTTTAAGAATGAATGAATGAATGAATGAATGTTTAACGACACCCCAGCACAAAAATACACGTCAGTTGTTGGGTGTCACACAAAGGTAAACCACTTTTAAGAGACAGAACAACATAAGAGAGATAAACATTTAAACCTAGTTATACAAAAAATGTAAAGCAGATTTGCAAATGTAGAAATATGTTGAATATGGAGAGAACTACATGTACCTACCTTCTGTGTATTCATACACTGAAAGGTCCAGGAATAACAAAATTATGGCTCGGGTTTGAGGTAAAAAAATACATGAGATATTAAAGGGCTTTAGATTGCATCAAAGTTGAGGTGATATACATTGTGCCAAAAATACTTATGCAGGGCACAATATTTCACGCAAACTGCCAATCTGTTTGTGTGTCGGTAACACAAAATTAAATTGACATGAACTGCAAATCAGTTACTTCTTGACCTGTAGATGTTTAGAAATTAAAAGACTTTACAAGTACAGGAAGTTTATTCATGCAGACATACTACTAAGCTTAGTATTCCGACAAATGTTTTAGACTGATTTTTAGATACTTGATGTGCAGCAAACCAGTAGACAATGGCATACTGAAACAGTTGTAACTTGCGATCAGTCTAAACTAAATGTTCAGTATACAGTATAAGAAATGTATAATAAAGTTTTAAAGAAATGTGCATGGACCACTGGGTGCAGCTGAATTATCTACTAGGCCTACTATTTTATCTCTAAAGGAATAAAGGAATATATGTAGACATAATATTGGACTGCCTATAATTTTACAAATGCTGAAAACGGTTGTAATGCAAACAAGAATCCAAACGTGTTACAAGAGTTGAAAAATACTAACATCGCATAATGAGCTTTAAATAACAAACATTTGGAACGTCACTGTAGTATAGATGTACTATCAATAAAGTGAAAGTAACATCGCCATAGCAAAATTATAGTCTTTCTCTTTATGTTCTTATAAGATTTATTTTTATTAATCTAATCATGCAACAATGAGTAGCCTGTTTTATAGTTCAGAGGAATTAGACTTCTGTTGTGTGTTTTTCTTTAATCTGCTGTATATCAAATGTTACACATTATCAGTGACAAATGATAGCCTTTATTTGTTGTTATTAAGATATATTTTTTTTAGTAGTCTAATCGTGCACCAGTGAGCATTATTCTTCTGTGGTACCAGGAAATGGGCATTTTCCGTCGAAATTTATCTATTTTATTTCAGTACTGGGACTGATACAATAGTGTTAACTTTTAACAAGCAAGGACAGTGTTTTTAAGATTCGGGCAACTAAAAATTATAATAATAATAATAATAATAATAATAATAATAATAATATTATAATAATAATACAAGTCACTTCTTTCAATTTGCAAGCATTAAAGAAACTTTTATGAAATGTTTTCTTTTGTAAATTGTTTTAAAGGGACATGCCCGACTTTGCTGCATTGTAAGATGTTTCCGACTAATAAAATATTTCTACGATTAAATTTACATATTAAATACATTTTCTTGTTTAGAATATCAATGTCTGTATATTTAATGTGTTTCTGGTCGTCTTAATATTTATAAGAACCCCAAACTGGATTTCGTCTTCAAATAATTTCGTACATATGAAAAAATATGTTTTTAAGAAATAAAATGAAAATTAACTTAGTACAAATATTAGAACAATCAGAAACACATTTAATATAGAGCCAATAATATTCTATAATTTCTAAACAAGAAAATATATTTATTTGCAGAAATATTTTATAAGTCGATAACATCTTAAAATATTGCAGCAAAGTCAGGAATGTCCCTTTAACTTTATGTTTGAGTTAAAAATCATGTATTTAAAAATAATTTCAATGTAACTTTGAGGTAACCTAGGTGAAAAACATTTGAACCGACTTCCAATTATCTCGAATTTCGAAATATTGTCCCCTGCGTATGCCCAAAATAATCGCAACCAAATTAAGTACAAACATACTCACCTTAAAACATTTCACCTCAAAATGTGACATTTAATTACCGGTAGATTAAAATAACATGAAATGTATTTCTGAATATAGACAACTCTCCAGCAGCTGTTAATGACAGTACGAAATTAAAACAACTATCCTGCTCTCAGAAAAGACAAAAGTCTCCAGCCCTTGAAATTCGGACAAGTCTGTTACGGCAGTTAAGTGCTGTCACAAATAATTTTTGCATCAGGACTACGGCGGCAATTTTAAAGAAAAGATCATTAATCTACGGTCCACTGCAGTAATAATATGCTAAAAGATGAATAAACTGGTTTATATTAATTGAGGAGAACTTGGGCCACACGAGATTATAAATGATTTTTCTAGGATCTGTAATGGGACAGAGTTCAGAGAAAAATGCCTACAGACTTTTCACCACTGTCATATTTGCGACGGCAATGGAATGTTGTCGCAAATCAATTTTGTGATAGCTTTTGTGACGGCATTACCGATTGCTGTCATGAATTTTGAGGACCGAGTCTTCTAGTGAGATCTACAGCCATGTAATAACACAAACATGTGTACATAAACAGATTGCAACATGCTGCCTTGATTCACATGGCAATTGACAGTCCACAACAATAACTTTATAACCAACATCCAGACATGTTTTACAAGAAACACTGACTGAGACAATAATAATCATATTCATTATCTACATAGTTTGAGATACATAGGGAAATATAATCAGTATGACTCACGTGTGTCATAATAATTTCACTGCACAACAAATGATGTCATTTTGGGATATGATGTCATAACACAATGTGGCTTTAATTGAATGTTTAGTTGATGTGTGGTGGACATATAAAAAGATCCCTCCCCCTATATGAAGTCTTGAACAGCCCCTGACACGGCACGTGACTTACTTTCTGAGCCGGTACTCTGTGAGCTGACCTGTCGTTTTGCTCGTCGGACAATCCGACCGGGAATAACACCACCCGGCGCCTTCCTAATGAACTGGTCCACTTCCACAGGCAGGATGTCCTTTCTAAAATATCCAACAAAAACTATTTTCAATTCTTTAATCTCAAACATAAACTTCCACTTTCAATCCATGTTTCTGCCACTGAACATAGAAAATGACTACTCCTAAATTCTTCTCTTCTTTTATTAATGTTATCATTAAACGGACATTCCTGAGTTTTCTGCAATTTAAGATGTTATCGACTGACAAATACTTTTTAACGATTGTAATTATATTTGGTTCTGCATAATATATTAGTGGCTGCATATTAAACGTGTTTCTGATTGTTCTAATATATATACTAGGATAAATTTCATTTTATTTCCTAAAATCCAATGTTTTATTTAACAACACACTCAACACATTTTTATTTACGGTTATATGGCATCAGACATATGATTAAGGACCACACAGATATTGAGAGAGAAAATGCACTGTTGCTACTTCATAGGCTACTCTTTTCGATTAGCAGTAAAGGATCTGTTATATGCACCATCCTGCCATATTAAAAAACAAATCAATTTCTGTACAGGATAAAGCAGATATCCAGTGTCATTAACTAGTTATTATCTTCATCCTGCAGACCATACAAATTAAGGGGACAAGCTATTATTTCTGTTATTTCAGCCACAATGTACGATGACCTACAGGTCAAATGGGTGATTCTGTAATGTTAGGCTATGCATGCGATGTCAAAAGTCATATGCTGTTAGCAGCAGGATAGGACTTTGTTTTATCCATCATCCTATTCTGTCAATATAAACGGTGGTTACAGGAGAAAACCGTGGATTGCAAGGTCACCTCTCTTCTCTGGCTTGATAGTCAAGGTGATCTGACGCGGCTTCCACTGGCAGCTGAAGGGCAGATAACTGGTTGACTGTCTCACGAAGAAGAAACCGTCGGACAAACTTCTCAGTTCTGTTCATCTTCTCATAGACCTTTAAACAAAATAAAAAATAGTTTACAGTCTGATCAAATGTTTGTATAGTTTATAATAAATTGCTAATAAACAGTATTATAAACTGCAGAGAGAAACAGTGCAGATAAATTCTGGGTTGTTTGTGCCCATCTTCATATCTCAAAATTTATATGCATGCTTCATTTTCAAAGTTAAATGTATGCAATAGAAAATGTTTGTGGTGCCTTACATTGTTTGCTATCATGCTACTACTTAAATGCAAAACATAATAACAATTTGCAAAAGATTTCATCATTTAGCAAACCTATTTAATGCAAAAGTTTTTAATCTCTATTTTTAGTAACCAAACTTAATTTGGTGTCACTCCAACTTGCCTTGGTGCCCAAAATTGTTGTTACTAAACCAAAGACAACACTTAGCATGTCCTCGTCCATACACCCAAATTCAAATTTGAACCCTGAAACAACTATTAATGATATAAAGAAACTTGGCATCCCCGTCCTCTGCCGCTAATAAAGGTGGTCTGACCCATGGCACTAACTAACGACCGCCGGTAGTAAGGGTGCATAGTAGGTGGTTACCAGTGCCACTTAACAATGCCAGAAGTAACTACTGAACACTTTCCTAAGTAGTCAGACTAAGCCCACAGCTAAAAGCTGATGGAGAATGGCAGGCGTGTGGCACAGATAGCTACAGGAAACAAGCACCTGTTGCGGTTGGAGAAAGAAAAGCATATAGGTAGTACCAAACCAAATAACTTCCAGCTGGGTCAAAGTTCAAGGTGCACCCAAGTTTTGATAGAGAAATGAACATCACAAGTCCCGTGATTGGTTATAAATATGAGTGTGTTGATTGTATGGGCTATCTGTAAAAAAGTACTCAAATGTTGTGCAGAACTAGGACAGACATAGACACTACCCATTATCTCAGAAATGAGTGGATTGAATCACTTTAAGGGTGAGGGGTGGTAGTATTTATATATGTGGCATTTATGTTGACTGATACACTGCAGGTAGGAATTTTAGCTACAAATGTTACTATTGTTTTCTATGGGATTTGATTTGGTAGTATACACCCTATAAATATAATTTTAAGTAATCTGCTAATTATAACAATTTGTATAAACTTACAGGTGCAGTTGCAAAGAGAGCACTGGTTATTTTGGAAGACAGGTCTTCAACACTTCCGAAAATACACTTGAATTCGCCAAGATGTTTGGAGAAATACGAACACAGTTCTCCAGTGTCAATAGAGCTGTTGATAAAACAAGCAATACATTTGGTTCAAATGAACAACATATTTTAAAACCTTTTAAATGCAACAGGATTAAATAAAAGTTTTGTTTTTTTAATGAAATCACTAGAGCACATTGCTATATTAATCATTGGCTACTGGATACTGTCATGTTTCCACTAGAAGCAAGGTATCTTTTATATGCACCATCCCAGAAACAGGATAGCATATACCACAGCCTTTGATATACCATTTGTGGTGCACTGTGTGGAACGAGAAATAGCACAATGGGCCCACCAACAGGGATCAACTGGAATACCAGTGGTGAAGTACTCGCCTCATGTGCGGTTGGTCTAGGACTGATCACCATTTTGTTCTAGCCAATGAACCTTGACTGCTATATCAAAGGTTATGGTATGTGCTATCCTGTCTGTGGGATGGTACATATAAAAGATGATCCCTTGAAACAAAATGTTTGACATCCAAAAGCTAATGATTAATAAATCAATGTGCTCTAGTGGTGTCATTAAAAAAAAAAAAAAAAACTAACTTTAAAAACATGTCCTGTGACATAACCCACAGACAGGATATCACATACCATTGTCTGTGATATACCAGTAGTGGTGCACTGGCTGGAACAAGAAAGTTCCTACTGACGAGGATCGATCCCACACCACAACCGCACATCAAGCAAGCACTTTACAACACGACTACGTCCCGTCCCGTCCCATGAAAGTACCTGATTTATTTCACTCAGAGCTACTGCAAACTCTAGGATGACAAGCAAGAAGATATTAGTCATGTCAAATTTAACAGTACATAAATTATAATAGCCCAAAATAGTTTACATGGTTCAATAACTAGAGACAGTGTTGTTTAATTCAATCATTTATAACGTTCCTCCATACAACTGGAATTAAAAAATCATACTAGTATATGTATTCTTCCTTAAAGGAAGGGACAATTAAGGCATTTGGCCTGGTATGCATATTCAGCAATATATAATGCACATTATTGCTTAATATCAACAAGTATAATCGTATATATAGAATACTAAACGAACTTGCCTGTCATACCATTTTTATTAAATGAGTGAACAGTTTTGATATCTTGACAAGCAAAAGTGAGTCAGATACCAACATTGTTCACAAGTTTCATAAAAATGGTATGACAGACAAGTTAGTTTAGTATTTTATTTATTACAAACCAACTAGAAACAAACTGCAATGCAGAAGTAAGCAGATGTCGAAATCTGCTGCACGTTATTTTTCTACGAACTGGATCAGCAAGTGATCTACGTCAAGCTGATATAGTTAATTAATAAAACGGTTAAATGTGACGGCTATTATATGTAACGAGCGCAGCCATTTTGTACCATCCTAGTGAATACGCCCTTTGGCGAGCTGGTGGTTACATAATATCTAACGTGTCATATCAGGAATTAGTCTTCTAACTGAAGGAACAAAACATACCTGATTTTTGCGAATGCATCACAATGTTCTGTAATAATAGCCATCCTTGTAAACCAGCACCAATTATATATTATTTTTCAATAAAAAATAAACCACCATTGTCAAAGTGTTGAAATAACAGTTTATGTTTCGTACATAAATTAACCCACGCACTGAAACAATAATGGGAGTGTGTTCTTGGTTAATTGGGCTTTTCTTTCCATGGCCTGTAGACACACTAAAAATATGTGCCTCTTTTATTAAGATCACAGGGTATGGTGCGGTAACGGAATCATAATGGGCATTACCAGCCGCCTTGTTTTATTACTGTAAAACCCTTGAGTAAGTAGACTTTCACATCTAAAATCACAAAACTGACCAATTACGTCATCCCAAAGAAAAGTATCACTTGTGTATCGTGAGTGGTCATTTTTGCTCGAACTTACCCTACCAATAAGCCTAATAATATGCATTTTTTCTTTGGATTTAAAAAAAATAATAATAATACTATAACTCCATTTTGTTCTATTGATGCAAACTGATATATATTTAGTTAAATACTAGTAGTTTATTATACTATCAAGTCATTTATGTTGTTTTACAAATCAGGTTGATGAAAGTGAAACGCCTTGTCGTAAAATAGTGTTTGTTTACACTGTGCATAGAAAAGATGGATGTAGCTGACGTCACTTTGCCCCAAGCTATACCACCGGACGTCACAAAAACCGCAATAATCATGGGTTTTTTATCAACTCTAAAATTATGCATGTTTCATTTGTTAAAGAGACAGTATGTGTTGGTTGTCTGGGTATGCATCTTTCCAACACATAAGGCTCTTGTCTGAGTTGACATTGATTTTAAATCAGATTCTAAATCACTCTTTCTTTTAATTAAAATAGTCATCATGTTTTTGGAGTGGGGTAAGATTTTCTGTTATGAATAAAATTATTTGATTACATTATTTTATTGGCATGTACATGTTCATGGCATAATTTTTACATTCAAAAACATAACTGATAAACTTCAGTATTCCCTTTAATTTAACAAACATTCTGAAAGTACTGCTATTTAAAGCAATACATGATCCCTAATGAGCCCAGCAAATTTCTGTATCTCCTATAAAAAGGGCCAATCCTGGTGATGAAAGTGAAATTTGATCTGGAACTCTATCCGATATAGCTATACAACAAACACTTCCGGAAAACGGTATGTGAGACAGATGAACAGACTGTATGAGCATGATCACACCTGCACACCTCAAAGCAAGGTCTGCCACACAGATAATGAGAGAGAAAACCTGTTGTGACAACTTCGATTAGTAGCAAGGGATCTTTTACATGCACCATCCCCCAAACAGGGTAGTACATACCACAGCCTTTGATATACCAGTTCATGATGGCCAGACAGACGGATGATGCATGGATAGGCAGAGAAGTAAGTGAAGAAAGCTTAGTTGTTTCCAGTCGGAACTGTTAGGGAACTAATAAAATTTAAAACCCCAGATGGTAAAGTGTATATACTTTGTGTTGTGTGTATCGATTTCATCAAATATGGCCTTCAGTTCTTCCTTGCCCATCACGCCATCAGCGAAGTGCATCACAAACTCCTCCCAGCTTATAAAGCCACTGTCTGGAAAATAAAAACAACAACACTATTTTTGTGATACACTAAAATGAGTTACATATGGTATCAGACATACTGTTAAGGACCACATAAATAATTAGGGTTTCTGACAGAAAGTAAAACAGGTATGCACCATACCCAAATTTGTTTGCAGATTTTTTTTTTAAACTTAATTTTTCACAAAATTAATTACTGTTATTATTATTGTAAGATTTTCTTAACCTTAATTAACCCTACACATAACCCATTTTCTTTCTGGGGGAGTCCCCCATACAGTCCCCTCCACACTGATTGGTAGTATTCAATTCTGGCCATAGAACAATACCCAAAAACCTCTTTTCAATGATCAGCAAGGGATCTTTCATATGCACCATCCCACAGACAGAATGAAGGTAAAATTTGTTTTTGTTTAACAACACCACTAGAGAGCACTGGTTAATCAATCATCGGCTATTGGATTTCAAACATTTAGTAATTCTGACTCGTAGCCATCAGAGTAAACTTGCTAATTTTGTTTTCATTAGCAGCAAGGGATCTTTTATATGCATTTTGCCACAGACAAAAAACACACTGACCTTTGACCAGTTGTGGTGTACTGGCTGGAACGAGAGAAAAACAATGCAACGCAAGCACCTCAGGCGAGCGCTCTACCAACTGAGCTAAATGCCGCCTCCACAGATAGTATAGTACTAGTACATGCCATAGGGGTATGGCCTTTGTTATACACTCGGCTGGAAGATGAAATAGGCTATGTCCACTACAGGATCGATACTAGACTGACCATGCATCAGATAAGAACTTTACCACTGCACTAGATCCCATCGTATCACTACATCAAGAGGAATTTGAGCCTCACCACATCCCCATTGTTTTCAATCACAAGCGACAAGCAAGCCACTATTTTGTTTTTCAGTCCATAGATGTGATCATACATTTAGGCTAGTGGTTAGCTTGGTGGGCTAGTGTAAATCACACATCAACTTATAAATATAAACTATAGCCTTACTGGCCCTAATCTAGTATTGAAAACTTAATAACGAGAATTAACTTCTCCCTTTCAAGAAGACAGCGGCGAAGTTTGATAAAAATTGATGAAGTGAACATTTATTGGTACAGTTTGTAAAGTTTCGCCAGTTTCCACGTTAAATTGGGAAAATCAAGAATTTTACAGTCGGTTCTAATCGTAATATTTTGATATACAATACTACTTCTGGTAATAAACTTTAAACAAAGCAGGTGTATGTTTTATTAAAAACATGATATTAAGTAGTTGATAATGTGTCATTATGTTAAAATTAAAGTATTAAGTAATATTTTCTGGCATTAGGCCTACGGAAATGAATGTGGCCGAGGATTAACACTGCTTGACTGGTCACAACACACAGCGTGACACAATAGCCCGGTGTACAGGTGTATCTGAAGAATGTCAATGTTAGATGACCACATGTATTTAATCTCTTCACAGCAGAAACCAATCTAATTAAAATTAGCTCTACTATTACATGTGGATCTAACAGCAGCCAGTTGGAACTCATGTCCACCAATCTAATTAAAATTAGCTCCACTATTACATGTGGATCTAACAGCAGCCAGTTGGAGCTCATGTCCACCAATCTAATCCTTACTTGCAGAATCTTGCCAGTAAAATAATTTGAAAACATTCCCAATTATCCTGAGGGTATACGACATGTTTCGTGTGAATTACGAATGCCTTAAAACATGTTTTATTTTTTTAAATAAATAATTTGTAATTTAAAACTGAAGACTGATTTAGTTGATGTTTTTTAGTAAATAAATAATTTGTAATATAAAATTGAAGACGGATAACCAATCCTGTATGTATTGGTATAGTTTGCTGTACAGCGGCCACTAAAATAGACTTGCCCTATATTTTTAGAATTTGTATGCTCTCAAATAACGTTATAAAAGGAAAAGTGTGATTGGTCAATATTTAAATTATTATTTACAGACGAAATCATAGTCTATGCAGTGCTCTTAGCAATCTGACTAAAATTAGTTCTGTACTGGTCTAAATAGGCATTTGTAATTCACACGAAACATGTCGTATACACTCGGAATGTTTTTTAATTATTTTGAAATCGCTGGCAGGATTCTGCAAGTAAGGGTTTGATTGGTGGACATGAGCTCCAACGGGCTGCTGTTAGATCCACATGTAATAGTGGAGCTAATTTTAATTAGATTGAGCAGAAACTGGCATGAGTTTTAACATCAAATCAATTGCACATTACAATCCACGTGCGCAGAAACCATTTCCTATTAATAGGCAGGTTCACGATTACTCGAGAATAAAGTCTGGTGCCAGAGAAAAAACACTGACAAAGGGCGACAAGGTGCCAGGTGAGCAAAGTCAATAAACAAGTCAGGACCTTGATATTTGTTGTGTGATTTTGTTTTTTAAATCTGTTTTTTTGGGGTCCAAAATCTTCCGGCGACTTCGACTTCTCACTACTGCTAATAACTTGGTGACTTGAGCTGACTTCTGGCGAAGAAAACGCTCATTTCACTGGTATGATTAGAGCCCCAAGCTTTACGGACTAATCAAATATACATACCACTTTTATCAGCTCGTCTAAAAACCTGAAAAAGAAGATAAGAATTGAAAGAATAAAACTCAAATTTAAACTCAAACTACAACCGTGTTGGGAATCTATTGGAATTTTGGTTATAATTGGTTGGCACCAATCAATCAACTTCAGCGGCCTGGGAAGGTGCCAAAAAGGGGATGGGGGAGACACTTTTATATTTACACTATTATAAAGTAACTATAAAGCAAAGTATCTGAAAAGGGGGAGAGCACACCAGTGATTAATTACCGATTATTTGACATCCAATAGCTGATGATTAATGAATCAATGTGCTCTAGTGGTGTCTTTACACAAAAGAAACTTTTTGGGGTGACTGTCGGGCACTTGTTGTATTATTGTATGAGATGGCCCCTGGAAGACGGAATCGCTGAGTGGGCGATCATGTGACGCAACATCACAAAATAGGTCAGCGAACTTAGAATTCTGCTGTCCGGATTGAGTTTGCCAAAGCTTAGCTGAATGTGGGTGCTGTCGGGTTTCTTTCTGTAGTGTGTTTATTAATGATTAACATCTGATTTTTTTTTTTAATCAAGGAACTCGAAAATGTCTGATGTAAAAGTATCTGACGTCAAATATAGTCTTGTTGTGGTATTAGAGCAGAAATCTTTTACCAATTTTTGGTGGTTGGCAATTGCAAAAAAATTACATAGCTTGGTCTCTAACTGTAATAAGAGCGTATTTATGTCCAAATGTCCATCTAGCTCTCTTATTATTACCCTCTTTCTCGCAATACAATAATCCTCACACTCGTTTCATAAAATCAGTACGACCCCCATACAACCATACTATGTAGGTAGTCCGGTGGCTTAGCAAACAAATCGTGACACGCTGGTCCAAAGCATCAAATTTGGTATACTTGACAGTAAGGCTATAAAAAAACATAATTCGATGAGGTGCCCGACCCATGAGCCCCGGATTAGTATTTTTCAAGATGGCTGCCATCACCATTATCAGAAATATATTTTGTCACCATAACTTTTAAACTAAAGGACTTAAAGAAGTGGAAACAGTGTCTATATCTACTACTTGAATGGTGTTATTGGTTTCATAGTGATTAAAATCATATTTATCAATATTCCAAGATGGCCACCACCGCTATTATAAGAAATCGCCCTTTTCAACATAACTTTTAAATTATTAACCGTATAAATATCAAACCAATGTCTATACCAATTATTTCAGGGTCAATCTATGTGTAAATTGTGTTTTTAAATAGGCTGATATTATAGTTGATGATATTCCAAATTATTAAAAATTACCCATTTCACCCTAACTTCAACACTATACTAAACGTTTGAGACATACAAATAGAATATATTATACCTATTATTACATGATATGTGATGATATGTGATTTACTGTGATTAAAAGATGGCCACCCATGGAAAGAACAGTAAGACGCAAAATGTTCTTCAAATGTCAAGGATGTAGGAAACTTTTGTCTGAAACTTATAATGCAATGTCATTCCGTGAGATATTCATATTATTGGTTATTTGAATCAACACTTATATTACTTCAGTTAGTACAAAGTCCTCTGCACTGGCACAATGCAGTGCATTGCAAGCCATGAAATAAGCGGCCGGTCACGGTCATTGTCCGGTACAAATTTGTAACTCGACAGTAACAACGTCGCTTGCGCCGGTCACCATGTCCGAAGCTTGGGCTGTTTTGGAGTCGAATACACTAAGACTTAATGCACCGATAAAAACTAAAATAATTGATTATGAATGAAAAACCCACAATGTTGTACCAGTGGGATTCGAACCGGTTCGCGGGGCACTTGGTAGTCCAACACAAAGTTCATCTACAGTCCGCATTAGTAGGATTTTTCATAGTCTCGATTTTGCAGGAACTCACATTGTAAAAAGTGATGTCACGCATATTAGCAATTGACCTTTCGTACTTAGCGTATACTTCATGTGGCATTTTCTTTTAAATTTTGCAATTCAAATTGACTCGTGGTTAACAATTAAAGGATGTTGACCAAAATAACTTAGTCTTTGCTGTAAAAGAACAGATCGGTACCGATAATGACAAATCAACTGTCCCTGTTCCCAGTATCCGCGGTGGGCAGCCACCGATTAAATCGTGCCCCAGTGTGCTGTTAGGATAAGGCAATTGGAATGCATGATTTCTAAAATTATAGCTCACGTCGCTCGCGGCCGGTTAGGATACAGCTTTACCAGAGAACATATATTAATGCATCATAGACTAGTAAATACGTAACAATAATAAATGACATCATTTAGTGACTTTTACTTTAACTGCTGCATTGGTTATTTAGTAATTAAATATATAAATTATTAAACAACATAAAATATAATTATTTACAATGTTTTGTGACCGGTACAATTTATTTTATGTCCGGCACAAATTGATTGGTGCAGGACATTGTGTCAGGTACACCACATTTTTTTATGTCAAGGCTTGCATTGGAGTCATGTTGTTTTGCAAACACATTTCCTTTTACAAAGAGGTTCTGCCTTGCATCCACACTTGATCAGCTGCTTGCAAGTTTTTGATACTTCTAAATGTGTTGTCCAAATTGGCTCTCAGTGGCTGTTCTTTTTAACCCAACCAAATCTCTCTGGACTAGGACGATTCCAAGCATCTTAACCAGATACTAGCCTGATACACATTTTGATTTGTGTATGTTATCAAAGAAGCCTGTGTTGGTGGCAGGTTTTGCATTATTGGAGTCTTTCGTGGGAACATTTCTCTTCTTAGGACGTTTAGAGTTCTTGAGTGTGATGAACTGTTACTATCATACAAAATGCATGTAAAGTTCTCTTTGACTTCAAAGTATTGAGAATTGATACTCATTGATCAAATGGGTTCACATTAGGATAAGTGAATGCCTCTGTCACAGGTGGAAATGACGTCCAAGCTTCCAAGCATCTTTTCTTGGCCTTTCCAAAAAACTCAGAGGTCGTGTCTGATCCATTAAAGGCATGGACGAATGGAAAAGCACAGCATCGCTGACCAGAGGTAACACAGACTACATTGTCTGGTAGAAAATCAGTGGCTTCTATATCTTCAGTGAGTAGAGCAAACAATCCTCCTTTATTGGATGAGTCATGTAGAAAAGCACAAAAGTCCTTTGGTAGCTTTGTCTGTGCAGAAACCTTCCGGACACCCTGGCCTCTCTTTTCACGTTTGGCCTCCTTTAGACTGTCGGTCTTGTAGACATCCCATACAACATCAATACGCTTTCAGTTGTAAAGTTGATGATAGGCCCGGTGTCTGAAGATCTCCTTGCTGTACTGGTCAAATGTTGAAGCATCTCCAACTGGAAGTGAATGCACCTCTGCTGGGCTGTCAAATACTTTGACATCAAAGCTAGACAGAGCTTCCAGTGTTTTGAAGGACAAAAGATCCAGTAGGTTGGTTTTGCAACTTGGTAATTGAAGTTTGCCATGGTCACTTAGAGATGGAGGCCATGGATAGTTTTCGTGCATAAAGAACTCTTCCAAGTTTCAATCACGCACTTGGCAGGAAATGAACAACTGGCTGAAGAGTCTATGGTCACATCTTTCATTTGCTTTACTTTTATGTTGAATAAACTATAGTTGATCCTGAAATAATTGATATAAATAGTGGACATATGTAAGTCTTGTAAATCAAAACTTAGATCGAAAGAGTGTCTTTTAAAAATTTATAATTGCATTTGCGGCCACCTTGAATAAAGGGCAAATATGATACTGGCCATCATAACTCTAGCATTACCACATAAAAGCCCGATACTGAAATAGTAGGTATATACACTGGTTCTACCCTTCTATGTCTTGTAGTTTGAAAGCTATGCTGAAACGAGTGATGTTATATAATGGCAGTGGCGGCCATCTTTAATATGGGCAAGTGTGATAATGGCCAACATAACTGTAGTATTACTACATAACACCTTGATGCGGAAATAGTAGGTATAGACATTGGTTCTACCTCTCTATGTCTTGTAGTTTCAAAACTATGTTGAAAAGGGTGATATTTTAATAATGACTGTGGTGGCCATCTTGGAATATGACATATATGATTTTAACCACTATAAAATCAGTAACACCATTCAAGTAGTAGATATAGACAGTGGTTTCACTTCTTTAAGACCTTTACTTTCAAAATTATCGTGGAAAAATACTGTTTCAGCACCTCATCGAATAATGTTTTTGTATGACCTAACTGACAAGTATACCAAATTTGGTGCTTTGGACCAGCGTGTCACGATTTCATAAAATCTGCAGCTAAGCCACTCCACAAGGCCCATGCAACATGAATATAACATCCTACAATGGTGCAAAATCATTGTGGTGCGAGACCGCTCCATCAAGAAGCATAAACATGAACTATGATGAAGCTGATCATAGTATATTATGGAGTAATGCACAAAACAACATGCAAAACTGATGCCGAATAAAATATTGCGACGCAATAAAACAAACAAACAGATGACAAATTCGTACATCAAGAAATATTGAAGTTCCTTTATCTTCTGTAGCATTTGTGGCCATTTCTGATTTATTTTTATTTTGGTTAAGCCCGGATAATTCCGATGTAATTCGACTAAACGGCAAAGTGAAGGCCATTCGATTGACGCAATTTGGGTAAACGGTGTACGTGAGTCATTCTGCTGGAACAGGGCAAATGGGCGTCCCCTAACTTTAGTACTGAATAACTCAGTAAAACAAAAATGTGCAAGTATTATTTTTGTTTGTGTCATCTTAGCAATCAATTCATTTTAATATCTACACTATTTTGAGATTGTAAATTTTATTTGTAGCATTTTCTTGTACATGTAATATCAAAAAACGCTGTCCCCATTTGCCTAGTTTCTAATTTACAAGGTAACCATTAAGTGTAACCAGTACAAATTAAATAAAATGTATTTTGTCAGAAAGTCCTCATGAAACATATTATCCTTCATTGTCTAAAAGAACTTGTTAGCTACTAAATAAGTTTAATTATTAAGTTTTCAGTTTAAAAACATCCATGTCCCCACATTCCTTGTCATTTACGTCACGACTACTTCGAGGTGCTAAAAAAATTGAATTTCCATAAAACTACTATTTTCATGTGATATTTCAAGTGTGCGATCATGTTGTTTTTTAATATCCATGACAGCCACTTTGTTTCTGTTGAAATGATAGCCGATATTGTTAATTCTTGGACACGATACATTTATTACGTCATCTACAAATGGCCAGACACGCAACATAGTTTGACAGTGTTTGTTTTATTTTCCTGAGGATGTTGGTTTTTATACTGACGAAACATAGAATATTTTAAATATTTTTTTATTTAATTTAAAATTTTAAGGTGGTTTCAGTGGAAACATATATTTTTATATATACTTTTTTAATTTTTAAAATTATCGAATGTATATTCAATAATATTGATGGCCAGAAACAACATAACTCGGCCATTATGATTATATGACACAATCGCTTACTAATTAATTGTTATATGATCTATGTCACTGTGGTATCGTGACGGAGATGAAGAAAAATAATTGTGCGTCATTTAACAAACGTACAAGTTTAGGTCCTGATATTAAAATGGAAGCAGGTAAGCACATCAAATACACACACACACACACACACACACACACACACA
>JAECMU010013880.1:0-10773 GCA_016106625.1 Dracogyra subfuscus
CAGGATTTAGCTCAGTTGGTTGAGTGCTCGCTTGAGGTGCTTGTATTGCAGGTTCGAACCACCTCGGTAGATCCATTCAAGTGATTGGGGTTTTACTCATTCCAACCAGTGCATCACAACTGGTCAAAGGCCATGGTACATGTATGTGCTTTCCTGTCTGGGAGCACTCGCTCGATGTGCGGTCGGTTTGAGATCGATCCCCGTCGGTGGGCCCATTGGGCTGTTTCTCGTCACAGCCAGTGCACCACGACTGGTATATCAAAGGCCGTGGTATGTGCTATCCTGTCTGTGGGATGGTGCATACAAAAGATCCCTTGCTGCTAATCGGAAAGAGTAGCCCATGAAGTGGCAACAGCGGGTTTCGTCTCTCAATATCTGTCTGGTCCTTAACCATATGCCTGATGCCATATAACCATAAATTAAATGTGTTGAGTGCGTCGTTAAATAAAACATTTCTTTCTTCTTTCTTTTCCTGTCTGGGAAAGTGCATATAAAAGATCCCTTGCTGCATTAGGAAAAATGTAGCAGGTTTCCTATGATGATCATGTGTCAGAATTATCAAATGTTTCTCATCCAGTAGCCGATAATTAATTAATCAATGTGCTCTGTGCTCTAGTAAACAAAACTCTTTTTTGTTATGAACATCAAGTCCAAGAAACAGCTTCCTTTTCTAAAAATAATTGCTTAATGCACATAAAGGTAATTATTTAAAGTTACATTGCTGCACATTATTAATTTCAGTAACTGTTGGAGTCATTATGTAAAAAAAGGCATGTTTTCCTATTGTTAAGATAATTCTATGTTTTTGAGCTGCAAATATAGGAATTACTCATTTAGTGTAGACATTTCTTAGTTTGTGGCAGTAAAAACAATGGGTCATCATTACCATAACATGTTTATTGCGAATGTAAAGGTACATGTAATAACACATAAATAATTTGATTGGTTGTTGGAAGAATCAGGAACACAATGTACACATGGCTCGTCTTGTTATAATCTCAGTTTTGATTATCTAAAATAGGAAAAGTCAGTAGGTATTCCTTGTGAAGTATGTTAAAGGTTATTTAACTATTATTTTGTCAAATAATGTCTAATGAGTACTGGTACGTATTTTGATTGGATATTCCAGGTTTTCATCCACCCATCGTCTGTGAACTTCCAAGTGCGACATTACGAGAGTCCCTATTTAGTGTATCATGAAAAAGTGAAAACATCAAAGGTAACTTTTAGTACACAGACAGTTGTAATTTAAATTGTTTTAACACATTTTACTGATTTTTCAAATTCCATCTGTTAGTACTAAATGATTTTAATTAAACAAATGTTTGATTTCCTTTTCATCCTTAAAAGGAGCAGGACATAGCTCAGTGGTAAAGTGCCCATTGGGCTGTTTCGTGGTCCAGCTAGTGTACCATGACTGGTATATGAAAGACTGTGGTCTGTGCTATCCTGTCTGTGGGATGGTGCATGTAAAAGAGCCATTGATACTAATAGAAAAATGTAGTAGGTTCCTGCTCAAAGACTACATGTAAAAATGACCAAATGTTTGATATTCAAAAGCCGATGTCGTTGTATGTAATTGGATGGGTAAATAGGTCGAGTTTAGTTATAGTTACATGGAGACATACATTTGAATGAGTGAATATCCATTGTCATTTGAGTATGAACTAATTAAAAATATTTATAGGTTTTTGTCATTATAAAGAAGGGAGTATATATATATTTGTGTCCTGCTTTTATCTTATGGGTATTTTGAGTATATTTTGCAATGTAAATTATGTGATTGCAGGTTTTTTCACATATCTGTTCAGTGTTCAGTATTTTGCTACTCACGTGGTATTTTTATTAACAGGTGTATATCCGGGACTGTACAATGGTGTCTGTGTACCCACTTCTCCTGTTTGGCAGTGGCGTCATATCCATAGACCTGGAACATGGGGACTTTGTCCTGTCTATTGACGATGGCTGGATACGATTTCTAGTCAAGTCACACGAGGTGGGTTGGTATCAGTGGTGTGTTTATTAGGCCAAGCACCATTTTGACGGTCTTCTATCAAATCACATTCTTCTAATGTTAGGTACAAAAACCAGCCCTGTTGAAGACACATTGAGTGTTTTATCTTGTTTTCCCAGAAAGTTTCTTTTCCCCACAGAACATAATAACTGGATGCAGGTAACGTTTTTGTGAAGTTTTTATTAAAACAGATTGATGGTGCAAACCAGTGAGGGTTTCCAGTTATGATGAACACTGTAATGGAAGTCCTACTGGTAACTGAAATAGTGCACTGTACACTGTAGTCTGTAGTACTCAATCTATCTGAGCGGGCAGCATAGCCCAGTGGTACAGTGCCCGCCTGATGCGCGGTCGGTCTAGGATCGATCCCCGTCAGCTAACCACTGGGTGTTTTTCTAGACATAACCATATGTCTGACGCCGATATAACCGTAATTATAATGTGTTGAGTGCGTCGTTAAACAAAACAAAAAACCCAAAAAAACCAATCTATCTGAGACTGACCTTGATAGCGCAGTGATTTAGCCATCGGACTACAGGCTGGTAGGTACTGGGTTTGGATCCCAGTTGAGGCGTGGGATTTTTAATCCAGATACTGACTCCAAACCCTGAGTGAGTGCTCCACAAGGCTCAATGGGTAGGTGTAAACCACTTGCACTGACCAGTGATCCATAACTGGTTCAACAAAGGCCATGGTTTGTGCTATCCTGCCTGTGGGAAGCACAAATAGAAGATCCCTTGCTGCCTATCGTAAAAGAGTAGCCTATATGGCGACAGCGCGTTTCCTCTTTAAAAAACAGTGTCAGAATGACCATATGTTTGATGTCCAATAGCCGATGATACGATGAAAAATCAGTGTTGTCTAGTGGCATCGTTAAATAAAAAAACATTACTTTTACACTCTATTTGATGCGTATATAGAGATTATTATACAAGTGTGTGAATCACACTGATTTTACCAAACAAGTGTTAGGATTCTTGTACTGCCCGAGTGAGAGCAAGGTAATACATGAATCTTAACACAAGTTTTGTAAAATCAGTACGACTCACACACGAGTGTAATAATTTCTTTATTATCCATATTATTGTTATTTCTTTTATGAATAACATGGACTGTCTCAAAATGTTTCAACCACAGCTATAAGGAGTCTAAGAAATGACGTCATATTTCACATGCTCAGTCTGAGCTAGGACTTGGGAAACGACTTCATGTTATGTCGTCGCTTTCCAAAATTATGTCATTGCATGCATACATGTGCTTCTTGTTCCAGCCAGTGCTCCACAACTGGTGTACAAAGGTCGTGGTATGTACTATCCTATTAGGATGGTGCATATAAAAGATCCCTTGCTGCTAATCGAAAAGAGTAACCCATGAAGTGGTGACAGCGGGTTTCATCTCTCTATATGTGTGGTCCGTAACCATGTCTGATGCGATATAACCATAAATAAAATGTTTTGAGTGCGTCATTAAATAAAACATTTCCTTTCCGTATACATGTGCTTTGTATGCTTTTTATAACTCGGTTATGTTGAATCACGTGGATAATAATTTATATTATTGAAAAACTGTTCACATGAGTGAACTTTAAAAATGTAGGGTTTTTCCTTCACATGAACTGGTATATAAATGTGTTTTTTTTAAATGGAATTACATGAATTCTGTTTTCTTTCAGATTGCAGAGCTTGTAAAAGAATTAAAAGGAGAGCTTGACCAACTTTTGGCTGACAAGATTAACCAACCAAACATGGATCTGTGTACTTGTCCTCGTGGTAGTCGAATAATAAATACCATTGTCACATTAATAACAACTCAATAAAAAAAGCTACAATTTTAACAGATGAAAACAATAATGAATATTGGTGCCATAGCAATTAGAGGAACAAGACTGTAATTGTTATCCACTCATTGAATAATTTTATGATGAAAGGTCCCCCAAAATTGATGTGTATATATTCTGTGTTCCTGTGAAAATTGTACCTAAACTCAAATTAATTTTCTGGTACTGGAGAACTGGATACATTCTGTTGATAAGACTGAAATTTGGTTCTTGCATACTCATTTGAGAGTTTTGTAGCTAGGGTGCAGAAAGTACTGGTGTTCTTGCCAAATTGGGTGAGTTAAAAATATAACCACCTGGGCACCGTTCCACGAACCAATCTTAGCCCTAAGATTACTGTAGGCGCATAGCTACCTTATGCACTTAAGTTGATCTTTGGGCTAAGATTGCTTCGTGAAACAGCAACTAGTCCAACTGTTGACCTCCTTTTTGGCAGTAATGACATCATAGCCTACAATGGTTTTGGTTTTGCCATATTGTAGAACTAAGCTTCGAATCTTTATATCTCACTAATTTGGGCACAACAGGTGGGTTTTTTTGTTGAAAGTTCTGAACACAACTGGGTATTTTCATTTGAACTATGTAACAGTGTTATTAACAGCTGCAGAAAAGTTGTGAATATTTAGAAATATTTTCAAGTTATTTTAACAAAATTAAAACTGAACATTTCATTGGTTTTGAGGTCAGCATGCTTGTACTTAATTTGTGGATACATGTTTTGGTCACAGCATGTAATGGCTTGACGTTGGTGCATTCTCAAAGCCCTGATCTTATGGCAGTGTACATGTACATCAATTATGTGGGAGAATTATTTAAAGGCATCGGATTAGTTGTGATGCCATATAACCGTAAATAAAATGTGTTGAGTGCGTCGTTAAATAAAACATTTCCTTCCTTCCTGATTGGTTGCTTGATGGTGATGACCTACATATCAAATTCCAACAAGATCGTTGTTTATATTACTCTGTTACAAAACCAAACTGTTTTAAGACCTATGTTTTTAGTATATTTAAGAAATAGAATACTGGTGTTTCAAAATATTTGTAAACTACACTCTGGTCCCAAACATTTTATGATCAATGTGTAGAACCAAAATTGGTAGTTATGCCAGTACATAAACCATTTCATTCTTATTTCTTATTTAAGGTCAACAACAGACAGTTGCCAAACCATCGTTTTGGCTACTTACACATCAAATACATTTAATTAGTAATCTTCAAACAAAACAATTACAGTAGCAACTTTTCAATGTTTTGAAAATGGAAGCATCATGCACCAGGTTCATTGTTGCAGAGAGTTGCAAAATGCTGTCATTTAAATACGGACATCATTTGCAAAAAAAAAAACCTGCCATATTATTTGCTACATAGTAAAAAAAACCTCTGGTCTACTTACTTTCAACTTTGTCAAATTAGTTCCGAGTTTTATATTGAGTAGACCGTGCCATTTTAATGTCAGTAAATTTTAGTTTTAAAACAAATTGAAGAAAAAAGTACAATTTGTCAACTGCTACAACAAAAAAACAAGCTGTAAGATAGGTTATATTCAATGTGTTTGAGACAAAATGATGATGCTTGGTTGTGTTGAACTCCGATGTAATGCACAAGTTAGTCTGTGATATTTTCCCTTTAACATTTGAAATAATTAATTATTGTAGTGATGGCCATGAGTAGGAAGTGCTGTTTTCTGTGAAGTCTGACCATACTAAGAGTTGCACAGTGATTATGTCAATATCTAGTGATTTGATTAATTTATTAAATAATGAATTGTGCAAATTTGCATTAATTTGTTATTAAAATCAAAATAATATAAGAAGATAGGTATAGAATAATCAAGAACCGGCCTCGGTTCTGTAGTGGTATTGAACATGGGGCTAGCAAGTACAGAGTTCGCATCGTGGTATCAGCTTCCACTCTGAGCGAGTTCCATGACTCTGTGAGTAGTTGTAAGACAACTACATCAACTTCTATTTCACTAACCACTAACCCATTGTCTTGGACAGACAGCCCGGATAACTGAGGTGTGTGCCTAGGACAGCATGCTTGAACTTTAACTGGATATAAACACGAAAATAAGTATAAACAATGGTCAAGAAATGTTAGATTTACGACCTGCAGACATGCCACAGCTGTTCACTTCGTGTATCATATCTGCTGTAATATCACATGAACATTCTCACAAATAGGACAGTACAGGTCGGTGGGTACACATCGGGATTGGTGGCAGGGCGTCACAATCTTTAAAGAGGTGGTTACAGCCTCTAGTGATTACAACCTGATTACAGGCCATATTTTTATATTCATTTAAACAAGCTCAACAAAAAAGCCATAAAAGTAAATTAAACTTTACGTTTTCCTCGGGGGGTGGGGGGGGGGGGTGAGGGGATGTGTCTTCCCGGTTCATACAGGCCTGCAGTAGACCTACACACTAGAGTAGAGGGAGAAAACAAGGTTATATAGCAGACCTGTATTTAATTATGTTTGTTTATTTTTAACTGATAAAAGAAATGTTTGTTGCGCAGTAATTGGTCCAATACGTACCAGTGATATCTATTGTGTCTTCCAGTTAACACTGTTTATAGACTGTGATAGTAACTTCTTTATATTAAAAATTCTCATAATAGCTGTTTTTTGTTGTTGTGTGTTTTTTGGGGTGGGGGTTTACTTACTTGTATACCATGCTTATATGGCCTCTGTAATTTTATTATTATTATTTTTTAAACATTTTTAAAAGTGGTCCATATTGGTGTAGCGTCGTTTTTAAAACATGACCTTAAATTCGATCGGTGAAAGTAAAAATTGGATCTTACGTTGCTCATTTCTTATGTTACTGAAACCTCGCACATTTCAAACATATACCTCATACACTGATACTAGCTAATTAAAAACAGCATCAACAACAACGTGATGAATTTAATGAGACATACCATGTATCAGTGGCGGATCCAGAAAATCCATTTATGGGTGTGGGCCAGTGACATGAGGTTTGGAGAGGGATCGTTAACAAATTAAAATTAACGTGTAATAAAATTATAACAATCGCAAAATTTAGGGAGGGAGGGGGTGGGTCGGAATTGTGGCTTTTACCGTCCTATATTAATAATACAATTAAATACGCAAGACCGTTTACAGTTTTCCATCGTTCTGACTGCTGCTCCCCTTGACATGACATTGTACTGCTGAGGTGGCGGGGCATAAGCCCAGCAGTAAAGCGCTCACATGATGATTCTCAAAGAGAATGTTCACCCCTGCACCACGATGAGATTACAGCACGCGCAGGGGCCAGTGCACCACGACTGGTATATCGAAGGCCGTGGTATGTGTTATCCTGTCTGTGGGGTGGTGCATATAAAAGATCCCTTGCTGCTAATCGGAAAGAGTAGCCCATGAAGGGGCGACAGCGGGTTTCTTCTCTCAATATCTGTGTGGTCCTTAACCATATGTCTGACGCCATATAACCGTAAATAAAATGTGTTGAGTGCGTCGTTAAATAAAACATTTCTTTCTTTCTTTCTTTCGTTAAACCAAACAAACGTTAACTTTATTTCTGGATTATTTTCTCTTAAAGGCTATACGACCCATTTATCCCATTAGTTGTGCAAATAAAACAACAAACCAACAATAATTTGTTTTGGAAATTAGATCGAGGACATATCGTATGCAGGGTTATAAATCAATAATTACTTGACATTTAAATGTTTAGATGTACGATTCTTCCCCGCCTTTCGCCTCTAACACCGATTAGTTTGAGGAGTCCAATTTTACGGTCTACAGTTGAAAGTGCTATGTGTCACGTACTCTTGATTTTGTTTTACATAAAAAGGAAAGACAGATGGATATTTTAAAGTAAAGACCTTGATTTTTATATTTGTTATTCTTGGACCTAACATTCACTTGATATTTTTTTGAGCACAGAAACATATCTGAGCTCATTCAGATGAAAAATACCAACCAGGAATGAAATTCATGGAATTACATTAACCTTTGTTAAAGTGATATGAAAATAAATAAATTGAAGTTGAACAGGAACAGTTACCATGTGTCTGGATAAATATTGAAAGTTCCTGAATGACTGATATCCCCGAGTTTGTTCGCGTAAACTTAGCCCGAGTACTCTGACTGTAAGAGAGCTAGACGGACATTTGGACATAAGTAATGAGAGCGTATTTACGTCCAAATGTCCGTCTAGCTCTCTTATGGCCCTGTCACACTGTAGCGTATCGTACTAGCATATGTCAGCGTATGAAAAATATCACTCATACGCTGGTATACGCTGACATACGCTAGGGGTACGTCAGGCACAGGTTGTATACGTTTGAAGCACGCTGGCATACGCTGGCATACGGTGAGGTAGAAAATTATTTTAAGCATGTTTAATTTGTTTTTGCGTACTCCGACATATGGTTTATACGCTAAGCATACGTTAGGCAGACGCTGAATACGCTAGGTACGTGACTCCTAGGTCGAGTACGCTGGTCGTACGCTGGCATGAAGGTGTACCGTATAGCTAGCGTATTGATAGCGCATGAGTAACGTACTTCTAACGTATATCTGACGTATCTGCAACGTATATATAGACATATTGGCGTATGCCTGACGATCGAGTAACGTAATTAACGTACAACTAGCGTATGATTGGCGTCTGGCCAGCGTATACCCAGCGTATTGCCAGCGTTTTGAAAAGTGTACATATAGGAGGCATCTTGGTAGCGTGACGGCCCTGTCGCACTATAGCGTATGAGAGAAACGTATGAGTGTAACACGCTCGAAGAACAACACATTGACCGCGAAAGCCCGTGGCGATGTAAACGACATCAAGTGACGTCACAGCTAATATTTTTCATAACTTTGTTGAATTATTTATTTGCGAAGCTGCCAATTCATGTTGTATTATTTTTATTTTTATAATCCTCCAAAAGGTTATGTTAATGAAATTAAAAATTTGAACCTAATCGTTAAATTATTATTATTTTATTTTGTCCAATGGGACTACCTTTTAGCGCGTATGGTTAAAGGAGTCTGTCGACTCAATGTTTACAGTCGGCCAAGAATGGAAGGGAGCGATGGCAATATAGAAGTAACAAGTAGGCGTATTTTTGCTTCAGTTACTAAGTGAGCAAGAAAAATAATCAATCACCGTTGTCAGGTATAGATAAGGGAATTCCAACCCGTGGGACAAAATGTTTTGTAAACATTTTGTCCCGCGGGTTGGAATTCCCTTATCTATATCTGACACCAGTGATAGAAAAACGTTGCAGATACGTCAGACATACGTTAGAAGTACGTTACTCATGCGCTATCAATACGCTAGCTATACCTTCATGTCAGCGTACGACCAGCGTACTCGACCTAGAAGTTACATACCCCTAGGGTACCTGTTGCGTATTCAGCGTCTGCCTAACGTATGCTTAGCGTATAAACCATACGTCGGAGTATGCATAACATTTTTAAACATGCTGAAAAATAATTTTCTTCCTCGCCGTATGCCAGCGTATGCCAGTGTATGCCACCGTGCTTCAAACGTATACAACCTGTGCCTAACGTACCTCTAGCGTTTGTCAGCGTATACCAGCGTATGAGTGATATTTTTCATACGCTGGCATACGCTAGTACGATACGCTACAGTGTGACAGGGCCATGACGTCTACTGCAATAATGCTGCAAGACTGCCGTTGATATAGGCACTTTGTCACGTGATCGAGATACGCTGGACATACGCAGTTCATACGCTACTCATACGCTAGCCATACGCAGAGTACGCTAGCCATATGCAGAGTACGCTGGCCATACGCTGGTCACACGCTAGTCACATGCTGACATACGCTGGCCAAACGCTACTCACACGTTACTCATACGCTACGCATAGGTTAAATACGGTAAGTATACGCACAATTCTGCATTTTCAAGGGCTTCTTGTGCGTATGAAAATTATTTATTTAATTTTCATACGCAACTCATACGTTTCTCTCATACGCTATAGTGTGAAAGGGCCATTACAGTCCGAGTACTCGGGCTAGCGTAAGCTGTGCTTTGTAGTCAAAAGTGAACTACTTATCCACTACAATCAGGATTCTGAAATATGGTTTCATCCCACTTTTTATGTTTTGAAACAAAAACATATTAAAGCAACATTCCTGAGTTTCCTGCAATGTTTCAGATGTTATCGACTAACGGAGACTTTTTAACGATTGTAATTAAATATCAAATATATTTTTCTGCATAAAATATAGTGGCTGTATATTAAACATGTTTCTGATCGTTCTAATATTTGTACTGGGTTAAATTTAGGAGATAACCATATGGAGGTTTTAGATTTGCGGGTGTTATTGTCTATTTGATCCGGCAAATGTAATTTTTGACCGAAGGCGTTAGCGTGAGGTCAAAAATGAAACATTTGCGGGCATCAAATAGACAATAACACCCGCAAATCTAAAAACTCCATATGGTTATGTCCATTGTAAACTGAATAGTTTTTCGAAAGAACTAACTGTATATTTGGCATTTATTGAAAAAAATACCTGGCTACAATCTAACTGTAGACCCTTGAATCGTCAACTTCGCCTGTTCCAATTGCTAACGACGTCACCTTTCATGACGTCCTTACCTTTCCGGGTGTTATTGTTATTTTATCCCGGAAAAATAATCTAATTAACCAATCACAATACAGAACGCACTCGCCGTCAGTTTACAATTCGTTTTATTTCCTAAAATATATTTTTTCGTACGTACGAAATTATTTGAAGACGAAATCCAGTTTGGGTTTCTTACAAATATTGAGACGACCAGAAGCACGTTTAATACAGCGCCACTGATATTTTAAACAAGAAAATATATTTAATATGTAAGTTTAATCGTAGAACTATTTTATTAGTCGATAACATCTTAAAATATTGCAGCAAACTCAGGAATGTCCCTTTAAAGGG
>JAECMU010013887.1:0-12454 GCA_016106625.1 Dracogyra subfuscus
ATGTGTTGAATGTGTCGTTAAATAAAACATTTCCTTTTTTCTTTCTTTCTTTCGTCAATTATGAATAATAGAGATAGTGAAATCAATCAATTTAACGAAATAGTGTAGTTTCATCTTTGACATAGGACCTTTAATGCAAGCTTAAATTAACAATAGCATTATACCTGTGGCATATTCATATCAACCTCCATTCATTTCATATTCATTTATCAATTCATTCATTCATTCAAATTAAGCAATATTCATTAAGTACATGTATTTTAGACCAAAAAAATAGTGTCTTTCAGGTTTCATTCTTGGAATAAAATAGGGTAGGTAGGTATTTTTTTTTATTTATTTTTTTCATGACATTGTTAACCATGCGTCATTCTTAGTTACTTCCTGTACGTCGGTACTCGCCTATTCGTGGGGGAATATAAAAAATTACATAATTAATCAAATGAATTAACTCAATGGTACTTTTTCCTTTTAGGCAAAATGCATTTCAATGCAGCATTCTCAATAGTTTTTATTATAAACCTGTAACAACCTTAATTTTGTCTAGTTTTAACTTTTATTTTATTATAATGTTAATTTTTAAGAGATTAAACTACATACATTGTATTACATAAATTATACACACTCTATCAGGACTTCTAGAAAAAAAAATAATCCACTAACCATGGGATCAGTGATTAATTATATTTACTAGCAATGATTAAAAATTCACTAGCCCTACTTTACTTTAAGTTAATACAATGCTGTTAAATAATAGCAATAACTGAATATGTCACCTAAAGAAGAGAGCTTAGCAACATTAATATCAATGGCTGCAAAATTGCACTGGCCATTGGGCATGGCAATGGTAGTTATTTACTAGCCCAACATTTAATATCACTAGCCATGGGAGTGGGGCTGCCATAATCTAGAATCCTTGCTATATTGTAGAGAAGTAGATGATGCACAATAAATAAATATGAATATTATATCATTATACAAAACTGAAAAGACACATTAAATCTACACATTGAATAATTATACACACTATATATTGTAGAGAGGTTAAGTAGATAAGTATTCAATGAAATAAAACTATGGATATTGCATTGTATAAAACAGAAAAGACAAGACTAGGCATGTTAAATACAGTTACATAATTTGCAGTGTGCGATTTTGGTTTAAAACATTTAAGTGTCATAAGGACTCCCTGTTTGCAAATCTTTATATCCCGCTACCAACCCAGCGAGCCCTGCCGTGTGTCTCCAATAGAACAGGAGATACACCAAATGTTTTGCATGAAACCATGGAAAAGATCGCTGTTCAAGACTGTGGTTTCCTATGATTTTGAGATATATGTTGACTGTGTCATGTTGAAAAATCACTGTTACATGTAGGTGTACAAATAATTTTCATGAGCCATACAGGCTTGTATGCTAGCCGAGTTAGAATCCTATATGATTTTTGCAAGCCTCGGGCTCCTGGACTCTCCTCAAAATCGCACACTGCTTTGTATATACATAGGTATAATGATGCATACAGTAAATAAGCAAGGGTTAATAATACTGCCAACAAGTAAACCGGATTAATTGTTAGGACTGGTGAATAAAAACATTTAGTCAGTAAGATACTCTTATAGAGCTTTTTACAAAGTTTGTTTTTAATGACTTCATCAGAGCAGGGACAAGACATACCCCAGTGGTAAAGTACTCGCTTGATGTGCAGTCTATTTGGGATCGATCCCTGTCAGTGGACCCATTGGGCTATTTCTTGCTCCAGCCAGTGCACCACAACTGGTACATTAAAGGCTGTGGTATGTGCTAGCCTGTCTATCGGATGGTGCATATAAAAGATCCCTTGCTGCTAATCGAAAAGAGTAGCTTATGAAGTGGCGACAACAGGTTTCCTTCCTCAAAATCTGTGTGGTCCTTAACCATATGTCCGACACCATATAACTGTACATAAAATGTGTTGAGTGCATCATTAAATAAACCATTTACTTACTGCACGTTGATAATTAATATATTAATATTGCCTGTTGGATGTCAAACAGTTGTAAATTCTGACACACAGACTTAGAGGACATAGAGGAAACTCATGTGATGTATTATTTGTACTGCATTGTTACATTTTTATATATTTCCTTCCTCTGGTTATCACCTTGACTGGTACATCAAAGGAAGTGGTATGTGCTATCCTGTCTGTGGGATGGTGCAGATAAAAGATCCCTTGCTGCTAATCGAAAAGAGTAGCTTATGAAGTGGCGACAACAGGTTTCCTTCCTCAAAATCTGTGTGGTCCTTAACCATATGTCCGACACCATATAACTGTACATAAAATGTGTTGAGTGCATCATTAAATAAACCATTTACTTACTGCACGTTGATAATTAATATATTAATATTGCCTGTTGGATGTCAAACAGTTGTAAATTCTGATACACAGACTTAGAGGACATAGAGGAAACTCATGTGATGTATTATTTGTACTGCATTGTTACATTTTTATATATTTCCTTCCTCTGGTTATCACATTGACTGGTACATCAAAGGAAGTGGTATGTGCTATCCTGTCTGTGGGATGGTGCAGATAAAAGATCCCTTGCTGCTAATCAAAAAGAGTAGCCCATGATGTGGCAACAGCGGGTTTCCTCAATCAATATCTGAGTGGCCCTTAACCATATGTCTGACAGCATATAATCGTAAATAAAATGTGCAAGATTTTTAATATCCACAGACAGGATAGCACATACCATAGTCTTTGAAATACCAATGGTGACGCACTGGTTGTAATGAGAACTAGTCCACAGGGGATCAGTCCTAGACTGACCACACATTAGGCAAGTGCTTTTGAACTGAGGTACGTCCAACCCCTGCATATTTCAAATTAAATTTGTCAATTGTCATAATGTTTTAGTGTATGATTAACATGTATCATACAAAATCCCCACAACAAAAAAACACCCATGAATCACAATGATTAACATGACATAATAAACGTAGTAAAAATATTAATGTGTCCTATTCCTGAAGGAAAGAAAAACAACATATTACACCAAAAAAAATAAAAAAATGATTTTGTTTTGAAATGCATTAACACAGGTTTTAATACAGTTTGGAAGCTGTACCGGTAGGTTGCATATATTATATTCAAATACTGTTAAAAAAGATTGGTAGAATAATGCTGAGAACAAGCTACAAGTCAGTTTAACACTTTTAAATGTGACAAAATTATGCTAATTTGACAGAGATCGCAGAAAGAAAATATTTTTAAACGGAAAAAAATAATAATAAGGAGATTCTATTTTCATTGTCAATATTATCTAAACCACCAGTACTGTACAACTACAACCTATAAATATTTTTGTCAATCTGCAATAACATTTTGTAAATAAAAATTATGCTGTATAACATCTTGACAAAAACATACCCTCTAGAGAGGGGGGGGGGGAGAGAAAGAGATCAATGTGTCAGGGGGAGGGAGAGAACGAGAGAGATCAATGTGTTGTGATAGCGAGAAAGAGATATAGGGGAGGAAGAGGGGGGAGGGAGAGAACGAGAGAGATCAATGTGTTGTGAGAGAGACATATCCATGTGTGTGTAAGAGAAAGGGAAAGAGAAATGAGGGGGCAGAGTGGGCAGGGACAGAGAAGGGAAGAAGAGGTTGGAGGGAGGTGCAGAGAGAAGTGAGAGGGAGAGAAGGAAGAAAAGACAATTAGACCAGGAAGAGCGAAGGGAGTGGGAATGACAGACGTATATTATGACGATGGGGGGTGGGGGTGGGGGGGGGGGGGGAAAGGAAGGGTAGGGAAAGGATGAGAGTCCCAACACAATCAAAGGATATTTTATATAAACTTTTCCACAGACATGACAGTACATACCATGGTCTTTTATATTCCAGTCATGAGGGTACAGTAGGAAATTGGGGGAAAAACCCACCTGACATGTTCCACGAGTGCAATTGATCCTATAACCCAACACCCCTCAGGTGAGCACTATATTTATCTCGGGAAAAACCCCGATTTAAGTTTGTTTTGTTTAACAATACCACTAGAGCACAACATTTAATGATCTGCTACCGGATATCTAACATTTGGTTGTTGTGACACCTCAGAGAAAACCTGCTACATTACAGTTTCCCCAAGTGATTTCTATCCCACAGGCAGGACATCACATACCACTATATTTGCATTTAATATACCAGCTCAATGGGTGGGATATCATGGGTGGGAATTGGTGAACTGTAAAAAAAAAAAGAGGAAATCTAGAGGGGTCACGAAAATTCTTGCAATCCTAGGTTAAAATATGTGACATCTGACACATTTTGGAGGAAAGACGATTAAAATGCAATGTTCCATGAGAGGAAAAGAGCTGGTCCAAGGTGAATTCCCACCCCTGATATATGGAAAAAAAGGTAATCATAGAATGGTTCCATCGAGTCACCTCAAATTAGGAATATCTATAAAGATTAGGAATATAATATTCATTTTAGTTTGTCGCAAAGCAAAGTTTATGTCTGCACATTTTAGAAATTCTATATAATTTGCATATACATGTATCACTACAATAAAATTATTTAATATTCATTCATTACAATGTAAGTGTATTAAAAAGTCACAAAATTATGCTTTTCATTTACATTATGTTTTATAATGCATCTTAAAAAGTAAAACAAAAGAAAGCGTATCTACATAATTATGCAAAAAGTATTGTGGTATTTAAAAAAATAATAATAATAAAAACAATTGCCAGTGTGGTTACTGAAAAAAAAACAGTTTTCCACACCCCTCATATATATAGTTAATTCTACCACAGCCCTAACAAGAACACCCTCATACACATGTATATTATGTAAATAAACCTCATGCGAAATCAAACACACATTTTACACAATAGAATGGATTAACAAGTATATGTAAACATAATATAATTATATACACAATAACATATACATTTACTAACAATCACCAAAACTAATAGATAAAGGTTAAAGATTAAGTAGAACAAAGGTCTTTCTTGTGCATAAACGGAGCAAGCTTCAAAAGCCAATTGTTCTAACCTATGACCTGACCTTAGAACCAAGGTTACGGTAAATACATTTCACAAATATTGTTTTTTTAAACTGACATCTGGACCCGTGCATATATTACTAAAGTATAGACTTTAATAAAGTCCAGACTTTACCGTACTGCTATTTGAATGGTTTTGCCATGACGTTAAAGTCTGGACTTGATTAAAGTCTAGACTTTTAAGTTTTATAAGTATGGATTGTTTAACATGCCATGTACTAAACTGGACCCTATGTGAAATCTGACTAATATTTCACAATCCATTTGTAAAAAAAATCTCAGCTAAAATGTATTATGTTTACTGTCCATGTATGAGTCTTCATTTAGGTGCAATTTGTTCACATTTCACTAAACAGTTATTGTTTATGTCTGACTTATGAATAAATTTAAATATTCATATGAAATCTCAACAATATTATTTGTATGTTAAAGAAAAAAAAAAAAGCATCTGTGTATAGTTATAGATTATATTGGATATATTATATGCATAGATTTCATTATTGGATGCATGCTAACATAAATTATATTATACCAGAATCTGCTTCTTATATACATTGAGCATCTTAACTGAATAATGAGCTATATACTGTAAACTGGTGGGGGGGGGGGGGGTGTTCATATAAACAGGGCTTTAGACTGCATTAAAGGTGGGGTGATAAATGTCTCCAAAATAATCTTATCAAAATTAAGTACAAACATACTGATCAGATCTCATATTTCACCTCAAAACCACTGAAATATTAAGTTTAATTAAAATTAAAATAACTGAATATTTCATTTCATCTTATTTTCAATCTTATATCCAATTAAGGTTCAAGCACGCTGTTCTGGGCACACAACTCAGCTATCTGGGCTGTCTGTCAAGGAGAGTGGGTTTTTTGTTAGTGATTAGTGAGAGACAGAAGAGGTTGTAGTGATCCCATTGAGACATTAAAACTCGCTCTATGTGGGAGCCTGTATTGGGCTGCGAACCCTGTACCTACCAGCGTTATATCCGATGGTTTAACCACGACGCCACCGAGGCCGGTTTCTGAATAATGACAGCTCTCCAGCAGCTGTTAATGACAATACTGAACAAAAAATGACATTCCTGCGTTCAGAAAAGACAAAAGTCAAAATTAAGTACAAACATGCTGATCAGATACATTAAAATAACTGAATATTTCTTCTTATTTTCGTGCTTATATCCAATTAAGGTTCAGGCACGCTGTCCTGGGCACACACTTCAGCTATCTGGGCTGTCTGTCCAGGAGAGTGGGTTAGTTGTTAGTGATTAGTGGTTAGTAAGAGAGAAGAGGTTGTAGTTGTCTTACACCTACCCATTGAGACATTAAAACTCGCCCTAGGTGGGAGCCTGTATTGGGCTGCGAACCCTGTACCTACCAGCATTATGTCCGATGGTTTAACCACGACGCCACCGAGGCCGGTTTCTGAATATTGACAGCTCTCCAGCAGCTGTTAATGACAATACTGAACAAAAAATTACCTTTCTGCATTCAGAAAAGACAAAAGTCTCCGGTGTGACAAAATTAGTAAGATCTAAAGCCTTGATAAATTTGTGTCATTTGTGTTCAACATCATTACAAAATTTATACGCATGCATTATTTTTATTATAGATACGCATTACTGATACCAGTGTAATTTACACACTGTGAATATGCACTAAGGTGAACATCTGCGTTAAAAAAACAAAAACATATTGTGATATTAATCCATACACATAAATAAATATTTGTGGGGACAGAAGGGCAGACTTGGTGGATATCTGGCACTCATCCTTTTGTAAATGGTTTTTCTGACACTTGAACCCCCAAACAAAAATCATTAGAGTTAATAAAAGCTTGTTCCAAGGATTGATTTTCTTTAGACTTGTGTCAGGAAAACCATCTACAAAACATTTTGTGCTAGTAACTATTAATCTGGACCCCATTCCTCGAAGCAATCTCATCACAAGTTTATTTCTAAAACAACTATTATAACAAATAGGCGAATTGCTGCCATTTTATAACAGTTTCATAACAACATACTGTAAGCTTTCATAGACTGAAGACATCTATACAATAGTATGCCTCAGAGAATTAAAAAACCCTGCAGAAAGCATCTATAAGTTAGTAATTTACAAAAATAAAATAAAAATATTTCAAGTAACAAACTTCTTTCTGCATAACCCGTCGTAACCATGTAAGCGATGTCCTAAATTTAACAATGTCCTAAATTTAACGCACAAACAAATGATAGATTTCATAAAATTACAATTGTATGAGTGAAACCATTATTGCAGGGCTCGAAATTAACAACAGCAATTGCCATCATTAAGATATAAATAGCTGTAGGTCCGGAGCATCACCGACAGCATTTCAGGCCCTAATCTAGAATTGAAAAAGTAGGAGAAGTGACTTCTCCCTTCCCAGAAGAAAGCGGAGAATTCTGATTAAAATAGGCCAAGTGAATATTTATCTGTACATTTCGTAACATTTCGTCATGTTCCTCATTCGTTTGTAAATTTATAACATTTTTATATAATACTATCAATACTTCTGGTAATAAAATAATAACAAAAAAACAATTCTGTGTTTCAAGTAGTTAATAATGTGTCGATATGTTAAAATGAAAGTAATAATTAGTATTTTCTGGTATTACTGAATCGAATATGGCAGAGGATTAACAATGCTTGACTGGCCACATCAAACAGTTCAACATGCGTCAATGTAGTCTGAGGTCAAGGTGCCAAATAAGCTATGACACTAAACAATCAATGTCTGGACATCTGTTTATAGAACTAGATTAGGTCCAAAATCTTACTGTGACTTCGGCTTCTCACTATTGCTAATAATTCGACAACTTGAGCCCACTTTCGATAAAGAAAACATTAATTTCGCAGGAAAGATTAGGGCCGTCAGTAACGCTCCTCAACGATGGTGTATATTATCTGCCAGTATTTAACATTTGAACATTAGAAATATGTCAACATACTGCACAATAACCTTTCAGTCGTAATTATTTGCTGCAAAAGTCATTTTTAAAATGTGTCTTAGGCAGGCTCAAAATTGCCATTAGTGGGTTGTTTCACTTACAGCAATATTTTCGTTTAAATATTTAATTTCAAGCTCTAGTATTGTAGCAATTTCTAGATGCCTGAAATAAACTGGACCAAAAATTAAACCCCTGAAAAGTATTTCTGACCTACTGACTGATAAAAAATATGACTCGATATGGAATTATGGGAAAGTGGAATACTTATAGTATGTACAGTGACAGTACAAGTGACAGTGTTACTGGTTGAACATTTGAGCTTTGTCCTTGAATGCTTGTTTCCTCAATTTGGCCTCCTCAGCCTGTTTCTTTTTCTCCTCCTGTTCGTTGCGAATCTCCTCTTCAAATTTATTACTCTTTGCCTGGCTTTCAATCTGAAAACACGACATGCAATTTAACTATTAGTTAGAGCTGGGTCCTATACTGTACGTACCGATCGGTACCATGTCAATACCGATTTACCACACTGAGCAAATTTCAAAATATCGAAATTTCGGTATTCAAAAGTATTTTGCTCCATTTATTAAAGCACTATAGGTAGTACTAAACCAAATAACTTCCGGCTGGGTCCATTTATTAAAGCACTATAGGTAGTACTAAACCAAATAACTTCCGGCTGGGTCAAAGTTCGAGGTGCACTGAACTTTTGATAGAGAAGCAAACACCACAAGTCCTGTGATTGGTTATAAATGTGTTTGTTTGTTTGTTTGTTTAACGACGCACTCAACACATTATATTACGGTTATATCGACGTCGGACATAAGGTTATGTCGAGAAAGTTATAAATGTGAGTGTGTTGGTTGTAAAAAAAAAAAAGTTTCATCTGGGCTAAAAATGTATGCAATTTTATTTGATGTAGTACCACCGTGTCAAGTAGCCTTGTGCTTGGAACATGTATGGGGTACCTGTAAAAAAAAAGTACTAAAATGTTGTGCGAAACTAGGGGTGTTGCAGAAACATCTGATTATACCGAAAATGAGGAATCTTTTATAATCCGGTTAAGTGGCCACAATGTGACAGTCATGATAGTGTCCATAAAACAGATGGATCGTGGGAAATCCTGACGATCGGTCTCCATTCATAACGTTCAACCTACTAATATAATTTCAGGTACGTGTGCAGCAATTTTTGCAGGAAGGGCCTAAACCATGACGAGCGAGTTCATAAGGGGAGGTGAATCATTCTCTCACTGGAAAATAAATTGCAAGAAAGAAATTTGCTTAAGCATAGAGGGGTTTCGACGCCCCAAAACCCTCCCTCTGCACATGTACCTGAATATTTGCCATATCTTTTTAAAGGAATGAAGTTAATGCATCATGATTTCATTAGCATTGGGCTAGCGGGGTGGGCAGGTTGAGGGATTGCAGTAGCCAAACTATAGTTACAAGCATGGCAACAGTAGCCACTGCTATAGCTGTAGTCGCAAAAGAGGAATTGCCACTTGCAACAGTGTATACAGGCACGGCGGAAGCATATAGACATTGGGGGACGGGTATGTGGGTGTTGTTATGGTGGGGCTGACGGAGATTGAGAGCGCAAAGCAAAATTTCTAGGGGGTTCGGGAATATGCTCCCCCGTAAAATTGTAGAAACTAGATTCCTGCATTCTACAAGTAAAATTCATTAACTGCCAATGATATTTTTTATTCAGAATTATTGGGGCGAGGAGGAGGGGGATCCATCATGCCTGGTATATTTATTTACTATGGCAACGAAGATGTATTTCATCAGTTTAAAAGAAAATTGTTTTACGGCTTTCTGCGACTGACCTTTACTGTAATCATTGCTTGCATGGCAAAATCACAAGCAGATTTTTACAATTTTGTTGCCATGCCAAAAAAAAAAAAAAAAAGTTTTGTGGCAACCCTATCACTAGGTTAATTTTAGTCTCGACAGTAACTATTATGAAATATTTATTTCATTTGTATATAATCCTTTAACAAGTACTATGTATTGTCGTAAAACAATGCTTGCATTTTAAAACCTGGACATACGTGGTTGCAGAGAGTTATGTCATAATTATTACACATCTGGTTTAATTTTTTTTAATTAAATGATAATAATGCATTATGTATTTATTGGTGTAATTTTGCATATTTGTACTAAAATAACATGTTCACAAAATTTAGGTTTGTTTGTGTCTTATTGATTGTTATTTTAAATTGTTTGATAATTTTTCAAATAAACTTTATCAAATTCTTGTTATCTCTCTGGAACGGCATTAATATTTGTAAAAAAATTGAAGTGGAAAGGATTTCTTGTGACAAAAGTGTTTTATTCGACGTTTTACGAGTAAGAATTAAAAACTGAAAATTATATTCTGAATTTGTGTTATTTTTCTTACATAAATAATGAATGATTAGTAAAGTTTTCATGCATGTTGTAATGAAATTTTTATTATATTCATTACAATAGCAATGCAAGTTTTTTTAATTTTCTGATGAACTTGAAAATAACGTCTCCAAGAAACATCATACCTGATGACATCACTCTGTATTGGTATTTGGTCTCAATGAGGATTACTGTTTATGAACTGAAAAAACGTTTAATATTATTATTGTTTTAAATTTAATTATGAGGTTCTTTTAATGGATTACTAATAGGGTGTAAAGCACCACTTCAGGATTTTGGTTTTTACTGTTCCAACAGGGCTTCTAGACTTTTATAAAATTCCACTAGTCATGGGATCAGTGATTTTAAAAATGTACTAGCCAGGATTAAAAATTCACTAGCCCTACTTTAAATAAATACAAATTTAGTAATAGTAATAATCGGGTATGTCACTTAAGAGGAAGATTGAGCTTAAACAACCTTAGATTGGGGTGGAAAGTGAGGCAGGATATTCGTATTTACAAACTATGTAAGTGTAGCATTTGACCAGGGTTTTTTCCACTAGCTATCGGGCTAGTTATGGTAATTATTGACTAGCCCAACAGTGAATATCACTAGTCATGGGAGTGGGGCTGCCATAATCTAGAAGCCCTGGTTCCAATGATGTGTATGTCAAAGTCTGTGATATGTACTTCTGTGTCTATTGGAAAATACAGATAAAAAATCCTTTGTTGTTTTATCAGGAGTAGTTTAAGTGGGTGCAGTGGGTTTCTTTTTTAAATGAATGTGCTCTAGTGGTGTCGTTAAACAAACAAAAACACTTTTCTTTTTTTCTCCTCCTTTTTTGACAAAGTATCAAAATAACCATTTGTCGGACACCAAACGGCTAAAGCTTTATTTAACGATGCCACTAAAGAACATTGATTTTGTTTTCATCTTATCAGCTATTGGACGTCAGACATGATCATTGTGACACTGTTTAAAAAAAAAGAAGAGGAAATCCGCTTTTGCCACATAGGCTACTCTTTTACGATAGGCAGCAAGGGATCTTTTATTTGCACTTCCCACAGGCAGGATAGCACAAATCATGGCCTTTGTTGAACCAGTTATGGATCACTGGTCGGTGCAAGTGGTTTATACCTACTCATTGAGCCTTGCGGAGCACTCACTCCGGTTTTGGAGTCTGCATCTGGATTAGAACACTCATGCCTCGACTGGGATCAGAACCCAGTGCCTAACCACTGCGCCACCGAGATCAGTCCAAAGTTAAAAATGGTGTGAAGTGTCATTAAATAAATATTCCTTTACTTTCAAATAAAAAAACAAACAAACAAAAAACCTTACACAGACAATGGTTTAACTTTTTTCACAGAATTTAAACATCTCGCCTATCATAAACTTACCTGATGTTGCATCCATAGGCTATAAACCAAGTTTCATCGATATTTACAGGGTTTTATCAGCTGTGTTTTTAGACTGATAATCTGAACCATTCCCCACCATTTTCCTCCAAAGGCTAGGTCGTTTTATATTCCCAATTTTGGAGTAAAACATTTGAAATCTGAATGTAAATCCATGCAATTTCCATTTTTAATTATTATACAGATATATTTTGAAAACGATTCGCAACTTGACAAACCACCCTTCCCTCCACATTAACATTTCATAATGATGTATTAATTTCACTTGGCTATAATGAAATGTTTTTGAAATGAAACCGAAATTTCTTATTTTTGTGTAAAACAACCGCTCAAATTCCCATCAAGTCAAATTTGAGAAATAAAACCCCGATTTGTGAAAAATTTAAATAAATGCAAACTGTTATGTTGAGCTATATCATCTTTAGGTGAGATGAAAAACAACACAAAAACTCTCCATTCCAATAAAATATTATGACTTTTATTATTATACGTGTAACAAGCATTTAGCATGCAGTACTTACAAAAATACATGTAAGAAATAATTGCACAAAAGAATACTTATAAAATTAATACAAAGCAATATAGAATACTTGTAAAATTAACACATGATAAACAATACCATATC
>JAECMU010013955.1:0-10718 GCA_016106625.1 Dracogyra subfuscus
CAGTAAGGTATGCCAGTTCTACCAGCAGTAATGTATGCCAGTTCTACCAGCAGTAAGGTATGCTAGTTCTACCAGCAGTAAGATATGCTAGATCTACCAGCAGTAAGGTATGCTAGTTCTACCAGCAGTAAGGTATGCTAGTTCTACCAGCAGTAGGGTATGCTAGTTTTACCAGCATTAAAGTATGCCAGTTCCACAAACAGTAAGGTATGCTAGTTCTACCAGCAGTAAGGTATGCTAGTTCTACCAGCAGTAAGGTATGCTAGTTCTACCAGCATTAAGGTATGCTAGTTCTACCAGCTGTTGGGTATACTAGTTCTACCAGCAGTAAGGTATGCTAGTTCTACCAGCATTAAAGTATGCCAGTTCCACAAACAGTAAGGTATGCTAGTTCTACCAGCAGTAAGGTATGCTAGTTCTACCAGCATTAAGGTATGCTAGTTCTACCAGCTGTAGGTATACTAGTTCTACAAGCAGTAAGGTATGCTAGTTCTACCAGCAGTAAGGTATATACTAGTTCTACAAGCAGTAAGGTATGCCAGTTCTACAAGCAATAAGGTATATTTTATGTGCACTTCCAACAAACAGGTTGTGATGTACAGACTGATAGGGGGAAAAACAAAAACCCATTAGTATGATACTATCATAACCACTAAGCTATAAAATAAAAATTTATTTTTAAAAAACCCAAAGCAAAAAACACTGATGATTTTTATTTTTAAAAAAAGTTTTTAGATTAAGTTTTTTAAATAGAGAATAACTAATTAATGATGTCGGATATCTGCTTTATCCTGTGATGGTAAGCATGGGAAATTTCTCTTTCTATATATCTGATGAGGGATGTCAGTAACTAGCTATTATTTTTATCCTGCAGACCATAAAAATTAAGGGGGAAAGCTATTATTTCTGTTATTTCTGCCACATTGCACTATGACCTAGATATAAAATTTTGTAATAATCATAATCTGCTAGCATATGTTTATGACTTTGCTTTAATCTGTCATCATAATCTGTCAATAGAAACAATGGTTGCAGGATAAAAATTATATATCCTTTAAAAAAAACCCACCAAACTCCTAGCCCCACCACCCTAACAAAACAACCAACCAACCAAAAAAACATGCATTAAGTGACCAAGCAACTATATTTTCTAGAAGTAGCAAACAGATATCTCTGTCTAAATTGTGACATGTTTCACACCATTTATTCAAAATGAAATTTATCAAAAAGTGGATGCTGGTGTGCAACCTGCAGATATTACTGTGGTGATCTGTCTGCTTCTCTATTTACGCCTATATCTTACTTCATATTCAAATGATAATACCAATGAATATACCATAAAATGTTTACATACCAGAACATAAAAAGTGCAGTGAAATGAAACGAGTAACATATAAGAACATGTGTATACATCTGGATACAAAATCGTGTTGTTACCTGCATGAGTTCAATCTTCTCTTTCTGCCCAGTGGTCAGGTTCTGTTGTAGATGGTGTATCTCCATAAGAATGGCCTGTGCTTGTGTCACATTGTAACTGCTGTTCAATCCACCACCCAGTTTCTCATCCACCCTATAAAAACAACACACATCATTTTAAAAAATCAACTTTAAATTGTTTTTAAATGTTTTTTTAAATATTATTTATTTAAATATCAGGAAAACATTTATATCAATATTAATGCATCAGTAAGGTTTAAAATGGACATTTGGATCCTTCCAAAATCATATCACTAAACAAACAACAAACAAAACAAGCAACCGGTATGTTTTCACTCTTTATTTGCTTTTTGGTTTTTTTACAAACTATTACTATTAGAGTTATGTCCTATAATTACCTTTGCTATAAGAGCAGGATTATCTGAATGTTTTTGTTGTAAGTGCTATGGCTGGATATAGCCCAATGGTAAAGTGGTCTGCTGATGTGCAGTTGGTCTAGGACTGATCAGAGTTAGTGGGCTCACAGGACTATTTCTTGTTCTAACCAATGAGCCAATGAGATATATCAAAAGCCTTGGTTTGTGCTATCCTGTGTGTGGGATGGTGCATGTAAAAAGAGCCCATGCTATTAATGATATTTTTTTACGGGTTTCCTCTCTATGACTACTTGTCAAAATTACCAAATGTTTGACATGCGATAGCCTATTATTAATAGATCAATGTTCTCTAGTGTCGTTGTTAAAAAAACTAAACTATGTTTCTCATAAGCACTAATTAGTATTCTAAACAGAACAGTTTATATACACATGATGTGTGTGTGTGTGTATATGGAGAGGTGGGAGTGGAAGTGGCATATTTAGGACAACAGAAACAGGAATCATATCAATGACTATAAGTGACATTACTGACATTATTTTACTGTTCATACATTATCAGGTATGTACCTTCAGTATGTCAAATAATAAAAACAAAACAAGGCAGCAATAAGACGCATTTAGTCTGCTACAGGTATCTGCATCACAAAAATAGCCAAATCCCTTTTTCTTTCTTTTTTTTATCTAATGATGAAGGATTATGGATGGGGAAAATCAGTCTCCTGAGTGTACGAAACAACTACTATTTTATCTTCTTTTTTTTGTTGTTATTTTCTTAAAATTGGTGAGGGCTCTAATTTAAAATGTAGGTTAGGATGGCCTATATTTAGTATACACGCTAACACATCATTTCTGCACACACCTCATGTCAGTGTCAGACAAACTGATTAACGTTAAAATCTGCTGAAATGTAAAAGGTATGTGAACATGTACATGTATGCATCCACATGTCTCAAGTATCTACATCCAAAGTATGTCCAGGTAGGTCTCCCAAATGAGATGGCGTCAAATATGCCAAGAATGACAAAATACTGAGCCCAGACACTCATCCATCAACAAAGTTTGTAACTTTTCCGACTTGGCAATTTTTTCTCTTCTCTTTTTTAATTAAAGCAATAGACACAACAATGAATGCGGTAAAATTAGAAACAAAAATCCATTAAAAAAAAATCCTGCCCAACCAGAACAAAAATAAAATCTCCGGCAAAATGTTTATTATATATTTAAGAAAGCATGGGAATCATTTAGAAACTGAATGACGGGGTGCTGTGACAGAATACATAAGTATGTAGACCTATAAGAATTCACGAGGTTGGCCTAAAGGTCAGCAGGTGTAGGGAGATGCCACAAGACTGCACGAAACTCCCTGTAACTGGCAACAGTAGTCGAGACCTGCACAAGGACATGCCACACACAGTCGCTACGGCTGGCACCCACCCAACATACCACAGTGTGGATTAGGTAATCAGCGAGTACCACTTCTTTCAACTACACTCCCAAAATGAATTCTACAAAATGTTCTCACTAAAACATGTAGATACTCTGGCAGGTACAAGATGTAGTGCTCATGACTTCAAGCATATATAAATTATACTGGTAACTACAAGAGATAACAGTAATTTTTAGATAATTATACTGGTAGTTCCAGGGTGTAGGCTAGCACATCTTTTGATAGTTAAGATAATATTTACAGGATTAACACTCCTTTAGATAATAATTATATTAGTAGTTCTAAGATGTAATTTTTTTAATAGATAATAATGTTGGTAGTTCCAGGATGAAATGCCCATTTAGATAATTATACTGGCATTTACATGAAGTAGCACATCTTTAGATAATTATACGTACTTGCAGTTACAGGAAGTAGCACATCTTTAGATAAAATTTATACTTGCAGATACTATACAGGAAGTAGCACATCTTTAGATAATTATACTTGCAGTTACAGGAAGTAGCACATCTTTAGATGATTATATTTGCAGTTACAGGAAGTAGCACATCTTTAGATAATTGTAGTTGAAGTTACAGGAAGTAGCACATCTTTAGATAATTATACTGGTAGTTACAGGATACAGCACATCTTTTGATAATTATACTGGGAGTTACAGAATGTAGCACATCTTTAGATAATTATACTGGTAATTACAAGATGTAACACATCTTTAGATAATTGTACTGGTAGTCAAAGTATGTAGGACATCTTTAGATAATTGTACTGGTAGATACAGGAGGTAGCACCTCTTTAGAATACTTATACTGGTAGTTACAGAATGTAGCACATCTTTAGATAATTGTACTGGTAGTTACAGAATGTAGCACATCTTTAGATAATTATACTGGTAGTTACAGAATGTAGCACATCTTTAGATAATTATACTGGTAGTTACAGAATGTAGCACATCTTTAGATAATTGTACTGGTAGTTACAGAATGTAGCACATCTTAGATAATTATACTGGTAGTTACAGAATGTAGCACATCTTTAGATAATTATACTGGTAGTTACAGAATGTAGCACATCTTAGGATAAACATACTGATTTAGAGGTACTTTCATGTAGGTCGTGGTAATGTACATGTATTTCGAGTCATGTGTCATGTTAACCTTTTGGAAAATGTTCATAAAATGAAAGGCTTTTTTTCTCTTCTTTTTTCTTTCTTACTCCTATTTACAAGTGATCCATAAAATAAAACTAGGTTTGTCAGTCTCTAAGACATATGACATATGATGCGTTAGCGTGAGGTTTTAAATGTAACATGGGGTGCTGCGTGGACCACACCCACACTATGTTCCATTTTCTGTTGATTTTTAAATATTAACTGGAATACTGACATCATTCAAATTCAAAATTAGCTATATTTTACAATGCTGTGCCACACAAAAATAAAAACTTGTCTAACTGTGACCCCTTTCAAAAATTGAAAAACAAGCCGACAACACTGTTTACAGGTTGGTAGTTTTTAAGTTTTCATAATTCTGTAGAATTTATTAATTTTAAGTTTCAAAATATGAAAGAACTAAACAGTACCTTTTTGTCAAATATATCAAATCAACTAATTACCATTGGATATGTTTTATTTACTGTGTACAAAGCCAGAACAAGGGTGTGAAAAGTGACTGTCGTCGACCGTAACCAAATTTTATCGTCTGCTACAACTAGGCTACAGTATTATAGAACTATTTTGCCATTTCGTCTTGTTAAAACTGCTGTTTCATTATTTTATTGTTTTGGCAACTCTACATACATTTCGTCTTCAAACCAGTCTGGATTTATATCAAAAAATATCCAAAGCGTACCGATATGAAAGGTGCCCCTTTGTTTGGCTGATATGTTTGTAAATACTGTGTTGTATTTATTTATACATCAGTAAAGCAGTCTAATTAAATTTTAGGTGACTCTCCATGATTTGTCACCTAGGATTTAAGGTAACTGGCCAATCAGAATCGAGTATTTTCTAAAATCATGGTAGAATGCAAAATAGATATATTAATTTGAATAAACCAATACATGTGTATGTACAGTATTACTCTTTTAAAACTTAACTTGGTTTAATAAGATGAAAATTCCCTCATCTGTTTTGTAAAATCACACAAAAATTCCCAAAGTCAAAGCCATGGGTGTAAAGTCAAATTTTATAAATACTGTAGATCCTGAAATTAATGCGTCCCTAAATTAATGCGAGTCATGGTGGTCAGACATTAATGCGACATGAAATTAATGCGAGTGGCCTCCCTTTGAAATAACGTTTTTAATCACAATGCTTTGAAAAATAAATATATAAAAAATTCTAGTGCAAAATTAGTGTCTTCAAAATGAATTAATTCTTAATTCGAAATGACACGTGTATTTAGCTATTACTTCCTTTTCATAACCACTTATTTGACTGGATCACACGATTTAGCCACTCGTGGTCTATGCGGTACATGTATCGGTTATCCTGTTTATTTCACACCTTTGATAGCACTGTTTGAATGAAATCGCAAAGTCAGTGATTATACCAATCAACTATAAGATTGGCACAGTACAATAATGATCTCGATATGTCTCGCATAATAAAATAATGAAAGAACAGTTCACACAATGGTATGCTAACATTGTTGCAGAAATGTTGAACAAGAAAAACAAAGAAACAGTCGATCTCAGAATTAGCGTGATGGATCGTGTCGACTAGGTGGCCAAAGACAAGGCAATCATTACACGTGGCTGGCAGCTTGCTGGTCTATTAGAAAAGTAGACAATCTTGAACCGCTCCAGTTGTGTTTATGCTTTTGTTTAGGACGACAGGCTCCGTTACCCATAGTCAGTGTAATTAAACTGTCGCGCCTACGATGATTCGTGCTCCATTTGTGTTTTGTTATATAAACTTATCGGTATTTTAAATTTTTATTGTTTTGTTTTAATACAGACAAAACATAGAAATAAATGCGTCATATTATTAATGCGAATAGCATGGCCTCGCATTTTTCGCATTAATATTATGATCGCATTAATTTCAGGATCTACAGTATGTCCCTTAAATGGACACATGCAATGCCTCCGGTTTATTAAAGTACTGAGATCATGCTGCTGTCACCTCACAAGCCACACCTACTGAAAACCAACACAGGATATTTATAATGCACTTCCCCAAATACTGGACAGCATATACATGGTACTATGGTCTTATATATCAGCCAAATAGGGCACTGTTGGGAAATGGGAGATGAGGGATCAGTCCAACAAGAGCTACTGATCCTGTAACCCATTACATTTCAGGTGAGAGATGTACCACCAAGCTATATGCTATTACTGTCATTGCTATATCCACCTATCCACACACTCCCCCAAAATGCAAAAGCTCTGAATTCTCACGCATGTCATTCTATGGCAAGTTCACATGACACTTGACAAAACCTGTATCAGAAAAATATGCCTGTTGTCTTTCGAATGACACCAATGTTCCTGAAATAGCCCGTTCTGGCAGTGACTCTCTTCAGTAACAACATGCGAGTACTTTTGGGTTAACTAACTACTGCACTTAGGTTTTCTTGTGATACTTATGGCATTCGATGCATGTAACGGAAACAATTCCAGCAAACAATTCGCAGCCTGTGGCGTACATGAATGCAACAATTATTTGTAAACATCATTTTCCAACAAGGAACTACAAATGTGCCAAAAATGCATGGTAGCAGCTCAATTGGTCTTAGAAGGATATCAGAAGAGATGATGATCTTCAAGTAGAAAAATAAATAACTGCACGTAGATAAACAAGAATGGCCTGGAGCCTGTTAGACATATAACACATGACAGGCATATATATAGCACATGATAGGCATATATATAGCACATGATAGGCATATATATAGGGCATGATAGGCATATATAGCACATGACAGAATTCTTGGGACTAAATAGTACAAGTGCTGGCAATTAAGAAAATGGTCATTACACGGCAGTTTTGCAGTTAATGTGTAAAAGAAGTTAAATTAGTTGGAATTTTTTTTTTTATTAAGAAAGGCGACATAGAAAATTGAAAGCTCCTTGGAAAAATAAATGATAATCACTGTAGCAATGTCAGTGGCAATGTAACCCCTGCACTTGCCCACAGCAATCTGCAAAGCTGTGGAGTTTGTCATTCTCCATGGCATCTTTTCTGCTGTGGACTATATTTGATTTTTTTTTTCAAGGAATGTTTTTTGTTGTGGGCATTTTCTTAATTGCAGGGGATGCATTGCCTATTAAATTACCAATTTAAATGCGGGGTTGTTTAATAAGAATTATTAATATAATTTGTTAAAGAAATTACAAAATAAATTAATTTAATTAACATGAAAGTTTAATTAATGAGAATGCCGCTCACCTAGTAAGAGTTTCAACTCCTTTTTCTTTGTATTGCATTTCGGCACGTATCTGTTCCAACTCCCGCTTGAGACGGGCCACACTTTTCTTCGCAAGGCATATGTCAGACTTCAGAAGATCCGGATCATATTTTGTACTTCCCACACTGGAGTTGGAATTCACTGAAACAAGAAAATAATGAAAGTTTAACACAAATAAATAGGAATTCATTTTACAAGATGGTTCAATTAACCACGGCACGCACATTCATATATGCATTCTTGGTGAGATGTTCATCATAGAAAAAACAAAAAAAACAGAAAACAAAAACAAACATGACTTCAAATTAGCATTGATACACTGGAAAATCATACCTATTAATGTTAATTTTTCTCACACAAGCCTACATCAGACTCAAACTTTAACTTTATCCAGCTAGTACACTGCATATCAAAGGCCGTAGTATGTGCTATCCTGTCTGTGGGATGGTGCATATAAAGATCCCTTGCTGCTAATTGAAAAGAGTAGTACATGAAGTGGTGACAGCAAGTTTCCTCTGTCAATATCTGTGTGGTCCTTAACCATAAAGTATGTCCGACACCATATAACCATGAATAAAATGTGTTCGGTGCGTCGTCAAATAAAACAGATCCTTCTTTCATACTTCAACTTATAAGATAAAATTTCAAAGAAGGACCCATACATATATTGTCCCATCCAAGTATTAATTTTCACGTTTTTACTGAAATATCAAAATGGCTTCTTTCAGGAAATCATCTATTTAAACTAGGTACTGTAAATATACCCCAGCAAAATTACAAAAAGATACAGAATATTATACAACTACTAATCTGGTAGAGAAAAACCCCCCAAAACCATACAGGTATGTACATGTACATATTATACATATAGAACATTAAACGAGCTTGCCTGTCATAACATTTTTATGAAGTCAGTCAACAGTTTTGGTATCTGACTAACTTTCACTCATACGTTAGTTTTCACGAGTTTCATGAAAATGGTATGACAGGCAGGCTAGTTTCGTATTTTATTTATTACAAACCAAATGCAAACAAGTCGCAATGCAGAAGTAAGCAGATGTCGAGACGTACTACATATTTTTTTTCTACGAATTGGGTCAGCAAGTGATCTACGTCACGCTCATGTCACGCCAATTATTATTATAACATGAGCAATATCTTACACTGGTGTGATAATAAATGGCAAGTACATTACACTGCATCATACTCTTGTTACTAACTTAACCTAATGTACCCGTAAGTTTTAATAAAGCTTCTTGTTTGTTTTGGTTAATAAATTAATGGATGGATGGATGGATGGATGGATGGATGGATGGATGAATGAATGAAAAGATCAATGAATGGATGGAAAAAATACATGGATGGGTAACTGATGGATGGATGGATGCATAAAAAGATCAATGAATGGATGAAAAAAATAAATGGATGGGTGAAAGGATGGATGGATGGACAGACGAATGGATGGATGAGTAGAATGATGGGTGAATTATACATGGGTAAACTGTTGAGTGGGTATGGCTAGATGGGCGGACGGATGGACGGACGGACGGATGGATGGAATTGGTTGAAGGTAGTGGTAAACATTATTCTCCTAACACTAAATTAGGACAGATGTGAACGAAGCAGTTCTCAAGCTCTCGGAATATTTCCTGAATCAAACAAATTTCGCTGGAAAACCGACAAAGACCAATTCCTTACGTTCTCCGACATAATAAGAAGCATCCGGAATATGTATGACAAACGCTGTAGGCACGAGCACCACTGGCAACATACATTATCACAAACATTCACGCACACCCAGGGAGTTCTGTACACACAGCAGTGGCGGTAATCAGTAACACAAGTAGTGCTAAACATGCTGATTAGCTTGTTCTTATAAATTATCTTATTCGGGAACGGTTGGGGAGAGAAAAATCTTTAAGAATGTTTCTACTTAGAAACTACAAAACTTTGATACATCTACAAAGTGTAATTTTGAAAAACAATAATGTGTTACGTTTTAAATAATTGTAACTTTATGAATACATATATACACAGGTACCACCAGTTTGTATCAGCTATGAGGGGATTTATCTATTCTGGGATGACCAGTGTACATGTAACCAACCATACACTAGTATGCGTGGTTATTGCCGTATACATAACTCATTGCATAAACTGCAATGAATTGCACACCTCAGCCCCCCAAACCAAGAAGACTGAATGATTTACTGGGGTCTTCATTCCATAAACTGCAATGAATTGCACACCTCAGCCCCCAAACCTAGAAGACTGAACAATTTCCTGGGGTCTTCATTCCATAAACTGCAATGAATTGCACACCTCAGCCCCCCAAAACTAGAAGACTGAACGATTTACTGGGGTCTTCATTCCATAAACTGCAATGAATTGCACACCTCAGCCCCCCAAAACTAGAAGACTGAACGATTTACTGGGGTCTTCATTCCATAAACTGCAATGAATTGCACACCTCAACCCCCCAAACCTAGAAGACTGAACGATTTACTGGGGTCTTCATTCCATAAACTGCAATGAATTGCACACCTCAGCCCCAAAACCTAGAAGATTGAACGATTTACTGGGGTCTTCATTCCATAAACTGCAATGAATTGCACACCTCAGCCCCCAAAACCTAGAAGACTGAACGATTTACTGGGGTCTTCATAAACAAATATTCCTTTCCTTTCAAGAACCATTTCCTGTTTTAACAGTTACACAACTAAAAATTAACTTAGTTTTTAACCTCCCGTCCTCCCTCTCAATTATGCTTTACACGTCCATAACATATACATGACAAATCAATACCCCTCCCATTTCCTTCCCCTCCTCCTCTCCCCGAGTATTACATAACAGTTGAATATCCCTCAAGAACAGTGTTAAGCATACAGCCTAAATTTGAGCACAATCTGATAAACAAAAGTCTTAAATAAATCAAAAGCCAGCATTTGACAGCCAGCAGTGGAATGCACCAATGAAATAAATCAGCCTGGCTCATCTGTTAAAAGTTCCACGTAATTAGACTAGAAGTAATCATCTGCAGAAATT
>JAECMU010013964.1:0-13960 GCA_016106625.1 Dracogyra subfuscus
TATCCTAATTCTGAACAATGCATTAAGAAATGTTTACTTTTCTTTAGTGTGATCCTAAGTCTGGACAATGCATTAAGAAATGTTTGCTTTTCTTTAGTGTGATCCTAAGTCTGAACAATGCATTAAGAAATGTTTACTTTTCTTTAGTGTGATCCTAAGTCTGAACAATGCATTAAGAAATGTTTGCTTTTCTTTAGTGTGATCCTAAGTCTGAACAATGCATTAAGAAATGTTTGCTTTTCTTTAGTGTGATCCTAAGTCTGAACAATGCATTAAGAAATGTTTACTTTTCTTTAGTGTGATCCTAAGTCTGGACAATGCATTAAGAAATGTTTGCTTTTCTTTAGTGTTATACTAATTCTGAGTAATGTATTAAGAAATGTTTACATTTATTTAGTGTGATCCTAAGTCTGGACAATGAATTAAGAAATATTTACTTTTCTTTAGTGCGATCCTAATTCTGAACGCTGCATAAAACGAGATGTCTGTACGAATGGTGAATGTACACCACAAGAAACTTGTGTTGGTAAGACTTATGTCAATCTTTTGTTTCCTTGTAACCATGCAGGATAGGATCAAAACTAACAGGTAAAGACAATGAAGATGGAATTGGGCCACAGTCGTATATGGCTTTGGTCTGCTAGACTGAAATGGGACTTAAAAGAAAACCTTTTTATCTTTTATCCTGAAATCACTGTTTCTATTGGCTGAAGGGGTGGGATGTAGCCCAGTGGTAAAGTGCTCACTTGATGTGCCGTTAGTCTAGGATCGTCTCCCCGTCAGTGGACCAATTGGGCTATTTCTCACTCCAGCCAGTGCACCACGACTGGTGTATCAAAGGCTGTGGTATGTGCTTTCTTGTCTGTGGAAAAGTGCATATAAAAGATCCCTTGCTGCATTAGGAAAAATGTAGTGGGTTTTCTCTGATGACTATGAGTCAGAATTACCAAGTGTTCAATAGCCGATGATTAATTAATCAAAGTGCTCTAGTGGTGTCATTTCACAAAACAAACTTTCTATTGGCCGATTATGATGAGCCCTCTTATCATTGTCTAGTTATTCTCCATTTTCCCCAGGCACAAGTGCAGAAGTAGGTCTTCAAGATCAAAATCCCTTTGCTTCAACTGAATTATCTTTTTTCCAGTGTATTTTGTGGTGGAGCATAATCCAACACACCCACCCCCTAAAACCTTTGCTTGCCAAAGTCCATACCCACCCCTTCACAATTGTCTGTGCATGTGCCTGACTTCCTGTGATGCCATACTTCTTTAATCTTATAGCCTGAATAGTTGTACTTTCCACAATATTTATATACATGTAGTTATATAATAAGGCACTATTTATTTCCTAATACAACCCATCATTTCCATAACACAGACTTTGATTCACTTTAAAGTTGGTGGTTTGATTAAACAAATTCTCACACTGACATAATTATAATGATAAAATGATAAACATTCTCACACTAATATAATTAAAATGATAAAATGATAAACATTTTCACACTAATATAATTAAAATGATAAAATGATAAACATTCTCACACTGACATACTTAAAATGATAAACATTCTCATACTAATATAATTAAAATGATAAAATGATAAATATTTTCACACTGACATACTTAAAATTATAAAATTATATACATTCTCACACTGACATACTTATATTGATAAAATGATAAACATTCTCACACTGATATAATTAAGAGTGTGTTTTATTTCAGCTCTGACTTACAATGGACCATGTATGTACAACATGTGTGTGTTTGGAGAATGTGTCGAAACAGTGGATGGTGGATCTTACTGCAAGTGCGTGGATAATTACAAGGGGGCTATCTGTGATACAAAGAGTTGAGTATTTGGTCTCAGTGACACATGTTTAAACAATATATATACTCTATATATATGTATATAAATTATCATGTTCAATTTATAAATAAAGTGTTCACATGCAGAACCTATTGCATGTACTTAGCTTGAAGCCAGAAACTGTATACATAGCTCAAAGATTGACTCTGTTATCTTTGATCTTGACAATGTTACTTTGACTCTTCATTTTTACAAGATACAAGTACATGTAAGATAGAGAGCCAATACCAGAAATTTAGTTCTTTGAGGTTATTACTTTGAGGTTATTATTTGCCCAAAAATATATATATATTTATCAATTTGTAGGTTTTCCCATGTGACTGCTCGTATATAAAAATTAAAAGGGTTAACTATAAATAAATGTTGTTGGGCATGTTCTGTACTCTAATACTGCTTAATAATAATCATAATCATAATCATATAATAATACAATTCTTTATTTTCAGAGGATGTAAACACATTGAGTACATGCTGACTGGTCTCCCATGAGGCTCTCTCTAATCTACGTTCATATTATACTGACATTGCTTTGTGTTGTGTATTTCAGAGTCTATCTGTGACCTGTTGCCAGTAGATGTGTGTGCGTATTATGGCAGCAAGTGTGTGGGCGAGATCTTGGATGGAAGACTCTGCGAATGTCCGTCTGGCAAACGGGGAGCCTTCTGTGAACTCGACGGATATGGTGAGTTCGATGTGGTATGTGCTATCCTGTCTGTGGGATGGTGCACTCAAAAGATCCCTAGCTACTTATGGAAAAATGTAGCAGGTTTCCTGTCTAAAACTATATGTCAAATTACCAAATGTTTGACATCCAGTAACCGATAATTAATAAATTAATGTGCTCTAGTGACTTTTAACATAGTAGTGACAACATAAAAAAAAGTTTAGAACCTGTTCTATTTTTATACGATTGAATCGGACGTTTGGTGATGTTGTTAAACAAAACAGATTTTTAACATAGTAGTGACAACATAACAAAACACCTAGTGATCAGATAGCATCTTATGGGATAGATATCAAACCAGATAACTAGCAACCATACATACATTAATCAACAGTATGCCATCAAGGTGTCGAGCATGCATTGCCCAAAATGGTGGACACAACAGGTATTGATATACACGCCCCCAATTGGTTTTCTAGACGTTAATCAAAATAAAACATTCACTATAATTTCACCCATTCCTTATTTTTTTGTTGGTAGTACATGTATATATTGAGTCAATCTTGTACATTGTGTCTGTAATACACTTTTTCTCTTTTTCCATAGCTACAACAAAATGCCAGCGTCAGAGTGATCTCTACCAAACGGCCATCAAAATTCTGAATGGAACATATACTGTACCACTCATTCCAAATGCAGCCCAAATTGTTCGAACCATGCTTCGTGGCAGTCTCGGATCAGATTTCATTCCGAATATGAAATGTTTGGAGAATGGGGATTACGCACCCATGCAGTGCAATGTGAACATCTATAGCATGAATACCACAGCTTGTTACTGCATGAACAGTGAGGGGATGCAGTTGACCCAACGCGTTCCTGATCCCATGGGTTATCCCCCTTGTACAGGTATTTTATCTATGATTTTGTTTAGTTTTTCATCTGATGACATACATATGAGACAGGGAACGGGGGCGGAAGGGAACAGCTACACCTCTGGTGCTGGAGAAAATCCATCAAATCAGGCAAAAACTATAGAGATATTCAGGCAGCAATGATTGAGATATTTGGGCAAACTGAGCCAGCCTTTTCACCAATATTAGTTGTAATTCAACAATAAGGTTCTTGCTATTTGAGTGTTTACATCTATTTGAGTGTTTACATCTACTTCATGTCACTTCTGTGATACGGTTCTTGTTATTTGAGTGTTAACTTTTACTACTTGTCACTTCAGGCCCCTCTGTGTCACCAATCGCCCAGGCTCTGTGTGGGGCTGCATACTCCGATGCTATTTGTCTCAATGGAGGATCCTGTGTTGGTGACCTCATGGGGTCACACCCTCGCCTGTGTCTCTGTCGGGAAGGGTTCACTGGTGTCGTGTGTCAGCGCAGACTAGAGAGCAATGAGCAACCAGGTATGGAAAGTTAATATAACCTTTTGATCTGTTCCCCATTCATTCTTGCCAATAACTTTTAAAATATTGAAGCCCTTCTTGGTAACATATTGTAAATGAGGAAGAAAAGATAGCCTCCTGTTAAAAATAACCCCAAGAAATATGGAACTGGATTTTTGTGCAAAACCATCTGAGGATCTACATAGTGACCTCTTTTCTTGCAGATAAAGACAGTATTTGACTTTTGAGAATTGAAATCCATTGTCATTTGCCCATTGATGAAGTTTATTAAAACAAAGCTCCAACTGACATTTAGTGATACCTCATACAGGACGACCTGTAGCAAATCTGAACATCATCGACATATAATGAGCTATCAACACCAGGTTTTAAACGCTGGGTGATGCTGTTAATTTTCACAGAAAATAAGGCCACTATTTATTTATTTAAATTCATGCACAAGATACCGATGTGTGGGCAGGCCGGTCCTTTTGATGGATAGGAATTTGTTCCAGTAATAGAAATGGATAGGTGCTTCGGACCAACAAGAATGACAAATATGGGACCGACAAACACACATTTAAGCAAAATAATTTTGGTCTCCAAGATCGACATTCAGTCCCAGACCAGGAAAATAAATGCTTTTCCCCACCCCTTCGTGGGACACATAAACAAAACATACAAACAAATGTGTCATATTGTTTATGTGAATAACACAAACTCGCATTTGTCGCGTTAGTATTATGATTGCATTAATTTTAAGAGCTACAGCTAGTATATATACGACCCTTTAAGCACATGTTATGCATATAAAATATCCTTGCTACTAATGGAAAAATGTAGCAGGTTTCTTCTCTAAGACTGTGTTAAAATTACCACATGATTGATATCCAATAGCCAGTGATTAGTAAGTCAGTGTGCTCTAGTGGTGGTGTTAACCAAAACTTTAACTTTAATTTTTAACAGTTTTTTTCTAGGATAATGCAACACTTTAATAATTTGATTTCCTGGGAAATGTTTTTCTGAGATGATATCATTTTCATTGTTTTTCTAGGGTGATGTATTATTTTAAACTATTTTATTTTCAGAAAACTTCACCAAGTGTACCTTAGGTTCAGACATTTACAGATTAGTGGATGACATAGTGCATGGAAAATTCAAGTTTGTCATCACAGTTAGTGGAATAAACATTACAATAACACCTGTTATGATCTTGAACCTGTTCAGAATGACTGGTGGAGAAAAGTTAACCAATTATTCCACAACTGAACCTACCACTATGGCAACAACTACGCCCTACTGGGAGGACTTGGATGGTGGGTTTACGACAGCGACAACTACTGTAGATGAAGGTCAATTCATGAACACGAATGATGAAGGTAATGTATTAACTCTATTAACATCACAAAATACATTTTAAAATCACTGTATACGCTACAAGCTGTGAAAATGGAATTTCTCGTAAACTTATAAATACCTAAGACCACACCTTTTTAATGTATGTTTTATCGGCAATTTGTTTTCAGTAAGCACTGTTTTAATTTGTTTTAATTACCTGGTAACATTTCTTTTTTCTTCTTTTTTTTAAAGCAGTGTTGGCGTAAAAATAAAAATAAAATACCAGGAAATCACAGGATCATATGACGTGATGGTTTAAATAAATTATACTCACTATTTAATATGACATGGCATTTACTAGCAGTTTTTTTACAATAATGTCATGTGCTATGTGGGAGAAGGACAAAGTTCTCCAACTTTACTTTGATTACATGATTATACTGGTCTCAGTGGGGTATTGGTTGAGACTGATATAAACATGGGAATATGTTACATGATTATACTCGTCTCAGTGGGTAGTTGTTGAGACTGATATAAACATGGGAATATGTGACATGATTATACTGGTCTCAGTGGGGTATTGGTTGAGACTGATATAAACATGAGAATATGTTACATGATTATACTCGTCTCAGTGGGTAGTGGTTGAGACTGATATAAACATAGGAATATGTTACATGATTATACTGGTCTCAGTGGGGTATTGGTTGAGACTGATATAAACATAGGAATATGTTACATGATTATACTCGTCTCAGTGGGTAGTTGTTGAGACTGATATAAACATGGAAATATGTTACATGATTATACTCGTCTCAGTGGGTAGTGGTTGAGACTGATATAAACATGGAAATATGTTACATGATTATACTCGTCTCAGTGGGGTATTGGTTGAGACTGATATAAACATGGGAATATGTGACATGATTATACTCGTCTCAGTGGGTAGTGGTTGAGACTGATATAAACATGGGAATATTTGACATGATTATACTCGTCTCAGTGGGTAGTGGTTGAGACTGATATAAACATGGGAATATGTGACATGATTATACTCGTCTCAGTGGGGTATTGGTTGAGACTGATATAAACATGAGAATATGTTACATGATTATACTCGTCTCAGTGGGTAGTGGTTGAGACTGATAAATTTAAAATGAATACATTATTATTTTGAAATTTGTTGATGTTTGTTGACTGAGGCTGATCAAATAAAAATGAATGAAAACATGATCATTTTGAAACTCATTGATGTTTGTCTGTTGATTTTGAAAGATCATGAAACTTCATTATTTTCATTTAATATCTTTGCTCTCTTTATAGGTTCACAGAAAGAAAAAGATATATATTAACAAATTTAAATTTAATCAAAGGACTTGGTCTCATCTAAAGTAAAAAACATATTTATTTTCAGAATATTTTTTATTCAATTGAGGCATTATATTGCCGTTAAGGTAAGTTTGTTAAATTCACATTAGGTACTTGAATAAACGTTTGAAAGAATCTTGTTACTTTCTCTGTTTGAACAGTGTATAACTTATAAGCAGTGTTCATTAATTCATCATGAATTTCAGATTCTTGATATTTTCATCAATGAATACCCATTGATTATTAATTATTATCCATATCTTTATTAATGAAGCATGAATAACTGTATTATTGGATTTTTGTTTTATTTTAACAGGTTATTTCACAACTACACCTTCTACAACTGTACGTGATTGGTATACGACACAAACAGTTCCCACAGTAACAGTTGACCCAGGTAATATGTTAACCTCTATGTGAAAGCGTACAATACAGGGGAGCAGTGCTGGAGAAAAACCTCAAATTTGGGCAAAATTGTTAGATATATTCGGGGAAAATGTGCTAATTCTGATACCTTTTTACAGTGTATTTCCATAATTTTACCCTCAAAATTAATTGTAATCCATGTAAAATGTTTAACGATTCATTTGCAATCTTATACAGCTGTTTGGAATTATAATGCTAATATTAATAATTGTTTGTACCTAGATTTGAGCATTTTCATTTAATTTGGGCAAATACCAGCCTGCCACCCTACAAAAATGGGAGCCTGCATGTACACCTATGCCTGTATGGTTAAACTCTGTATGAGTTTTAAAAGTAGCTATATATGTAACTATGATACTTAGAGAATCACCAGTGATGGCCATTTTGCTTGAATTTAGGCATAGTTTTTCAGAAAACTTCAGTAAAGTTTAGTTCCACGTATGTTTTTTTATGGCTGCTTTCTCACAGTGATGTGACTGCATTCAGGCACAAATCCAGGGGGTTTGCATACGGTGGGCACTCTGCACGGTACATGTAACAGGTGTTTCAGTAGACTTTTATTATTATTTAACTTGTTTAGACGTGGGTGGGTGGGTGCATCATTTACATGGAATCACCTCAGTGGATCCATTCAAATAATTAAATTATAAAATCATTAACCCTATATTCCTCACATTGTCACAACTCAATCATAAAATCATTAACCCTATATTCCTCACATTGTCACAACTCGTGACATGATTTTAAGGCAGAGCTATACATTAGCAATAGACTTTCCAAAAACTGCAGTGTTGATCTGACAACACAAGCTGTTCATTCAAAATTAGAAATTACACCAGCTTCTAATGTTGTTGCATTTTTGCAATGGTTTAGTGAATATTGTTAAATACTTGTGAAATTCTGCAAAAACATTAGGGTCATACCTCTTTTACCTTCTGGTAGAAACCCTAAAAATAATCTGTCCATAAACTAATAAGTAGAAATTATTGGTCCTATAAATATTAAGTAATTAGCATATACAAAAATAAATATGTACATAAATTATGTAAAGATTCTGGTGACTTGAAACCCTTAGTATATGGACTAGCTATATCAGCTCTTTATGGTATTGTTCCTAATCTTCAATATGTCATATATCATACTGTTCACTGCATATTGTTCAGTTATAACTAAATCATGATTATCCATAGCTATATATATTAATAAATCATCAATAGTCATATATTTTCTTATTGTTGAATTCCAGATTACATACAAACAACATCTCCTAATCCAGAAACCTTTGTTCTATTACAACCAAATCAGGTCAGGTCAGATCAGATCAGAGTGTTTAACATGCACATTCAGAACAAGCTGTTGTAGTGCACACCTTTCCTGGGCAGAGGTGTCGGCCTCAGTCGGCTTCTCTGACCAGGACAGGACTAAATCAGTATTATCCATAGCTAAATATTATATATATATATTAATAAATTATGAATAGTCCTATATATTCTTCTTGTTAAATTCCAGATTTTACACCAACAACAACTCCCTATCCAGAAATTACAACCACACCCAGCTATGGTATTAATTCTACAAGTAATGCGGATACGTTTCTCAGTCGCTACGAGTGTACGCATGATGGCGAGTTCAAACCACTGCAGTGTGAGTACAACCTGCTGACCCAAAGACGCGGAGCATGTCGGTGTGTCTACCAGAACGGATCCATGGTTCCTGGAAGCCGAACATGGTTCCCAGGAAAGCATCACTGCAAATGTAAGAATTCAACAATAACAATACAAAAAATAATTGTTTAATGACACCACTAGAGCATGTTGATTTATTAATCATCGGCTGTTGGATGTCAAACATTTGTTAATTTTGACAGTCTTAGAGAAGAACCCACTACGTTTTTTCATTAGTAGCAAGGAATCTTTTATGTGTTCCATCCCTCAAACAAGATATACCAGTCATGATGCACTGGAATTTAAGTAATAATACATTCTACAATTTTTATAAAATCCTGTAGCCATGGGATCAGAGTTTTAACAAATTTACTGGCCATGGTTAAAAATTCACTAGCCCTACTTTACTTTAAGTAAATACTATTTTACTACTAATAATAATTGGATATGTTAGCCTGCCATGGGAGTGGGGCTACCATAATCTGGAAGTGAGATTGAAATTTATTAAACATGTTTTGTGAGTTGTTTATGAAGTCCGATGAAGTGGATTAATTCTGACAGAGACAAGATCTAACCGATCAGTCCTTCAGTGTGAAGAAAAGTGAGTCAAACTATAGTATATAGCCCTGGCTTAGTGCAGTAAATAGCATTGTCCATATTGTGTATGCTTGGCTCTGGTGGCAATGTTTGTCAAATATCATTTCATTTTAGTTCAACTTATTTTCGTGCTTAGATCCAGTTACGGTTCAAGCACCTGTCCTGGGCACACACACTTCAGCTATTGGGCTGTCTGTCTAGGACAGTGGGTTAGTTGGTTATTGGTTAGTGAGGGAGAAGAGAGTGTAGTGGTCTTACATCTACCCACTGAGTCATTAAAACTAGCTCTGGGTGGGAGCTGATACCAACCTACATGCATGAACCCTGTACCTACCAACCCTATATCTGATGGCTTAACCACGACACCACCAAGGCTGGTAGAGTTGACATCCATTTCATTTCAACTTATTTCCGTGCTTATATCCAATTAAGGTTCAAGCACGCTGTCCTGGGTACACACATCTCAGCTGTCTGGGCTGTCTGACCAGGACAGTGTGTTAGTTGTTAGTTGGTTAGTGGTTAGTGAGAGAGAAGAGGGTTTATAGTGGCCGCATATATCCATAACAATATAAGTGTTGAATATCACTTTAGTCCAAGTGTTGAGAATATTTCTTTGAAACTGCCACTAATTAGAAACTGCTGCCAAAGACCTTGAAGATATCATGCTACAGATGGATAAGTGTGAAGATGAGTGAATATTGTTATGATATGATAACTATGAAAATATCAATCTGCAGATGGTTAAGAGTGAATATTGTAATAATATTATATGATGACTATGAAGATATTAGAGGGTAGATGGATAACAGTGAATGCCATTATAATATATGATTACTATGAAGATATCAGACAGGTGGTTAAGAGTGAATGTTGTTAGTATATGACTATGAAGATGCTAGAGGTTAGATGGTTAAGAGTAAATATCAGTATAGTGTTATAATTTATATCATGACCATGAAGATATAATGCTACAGATGTGAAGTGTGAAGATGTATAATATTGATTAATAATATTGATTTATAATATTGTCTGAAAACAAGCATTCCTTTCTTCTCCAAAGTGAGGAATAAGCAAGTGAGTTGTTTTTATACTAATTTTCAGCTGTGATGCCTGACAAATGTCCTAAGATGAAGTGTTTTATCACGTGTGAGCATGGCTTCCTCCAAGATCTTAAAGGCTGTGATATCTGCATGTGTCGTAAACCTTGTCATGTGAGTATTTTAAAACTGCACATGTTGTAAACCTTGTCATGTGAGTATTTTAAAACTGCACATGTCGTAAACCTTGTCATGTGAGTATTTTAAAACTGCATGTGTCGTAAACCTTGTCATGTATTTTAAAACTGCATATGTTGTAAACTTGTCTTGTGGGTATTTTAAAACTGCACGTCGTAAACCTTGTCATGTGAGTATTTTAAAATGGCATGTGTCGTAAACCTTGTCATGTGAGTATCTTTAACTACCTAGTTTGTAAACCTTGTAAACCATATGAGTATTACAAAACTGCCTATTTCATGGGCCTTAATTGTTATGTGAGTACAGTCAAACCTGTCTTAAGCAGTCACACACGGGAATAGATAAAAGTGACCGCTTAAGACAGGTGACCACTAATTACAGGTTGCCACATATATAGTCTTTAAAACATTTGTTGTTGTTTCTTGTTTTACCGTCTGTATACTGCTAATCAATGGAAGTTTGCTTCACAGTGAACTATAAATCAACTTATGACATGTCTCCTTCAGAAATAATGCAACTGGAATGTATTAAATTAACTGTTCTCAACAAGTTTATTATCTTTTTCTATTTAATTATTTAATTCCTACTTCATGCTGTGTATTGTCATAGTGAGAGAATCTACAAATGTCAAGTGTAGCCTGCTCAGAGGCAATAAGATGCATTGCAGGGTCATAATGTTTTAATTAATACACAGTAGAGATGTCGGGACTAGTATTCCTGTATTATAGTAAACATTTAATGTGGCTGCTTAATACAGGTAGTTTAGCAATTTGGGACCCGATTTAGGTGGCCGCTGGCGGCATTAGACAGGTGACCACTTATTATATAGGTGCATTTACATTATAAATTGTTTGGGAGTGACAAATGTGGCAGTTTAAGTCAGGTGGCCACTAGGATAGGTTTGACTGTATTTCAAAACATCAAGGGTCATAATTAAAACCTGTTGGTATATGATATTAATCTCTAGATTTGTTTTTTCTAGGGTAAAATGTGTGGTATGGGCCAGCGCTGTGTTAATGAAACTTCCTACAACAGGATGCGATGCAATGGAAGATATTCGTGTCAAGTACCTGTGTGTCGGAAAAGTAAGTTTTCTGTGTGTTATTCTACATACATATATCCAAACTGACTAATTTTAATTGATAATTAATATAATCCTTGAATAAAATGAATTACATCTGTGTATGAATCATTTGTGTATTTATTATAATAACTCTTCTCATGTTGTTTTGTTTCATGGTGATTTACCCATTTGTGACAGAGTTATGGCCCTTGAACTTAAGTGATACGGAAAAACAATTCCACACATTTTTTTTTTTAATTTGCAATGCCTAAAGATATTAAGGTGAAATTTTGACTTTCATAACAATTTACTGCTTTTTGCTTCAGCAGTACTCTTGGAATGCTTATTATTTGAGCCATCACTTGTTTGTCAGTAGCCCTATCACCTTTTTTTCTCTGTTACCTATTTCAGTGTTGCATGACTTTTACATTTATGTGCAATGCATTTTTGACTGATTGACAAAAAGATGTCCAGAATTAAATGGCATTTGATGGTTTTTATTTTAGATGGATTTGTATCCCTTCTGCTTGCTTCCCAACACTCCTTTATCCCCAAATCATGAACCAATATCTACTCAGTTGACTATCACTTGTGAAACTCTACATAAAAATTAAGAATTTTTTTAATGACATCACTAGAGCACATAAATGTATTAATCATGGGCTATTGGATGTCAAACATTTGGTAATTCTAACGCATAGTCGTCAGAGAAAACCCGCTACATTATTTGCTAATGCAGTGAAGGATCTTTTATATGCACTTTCCACAGACAGGAAAGCACATGCCACGGCCTTTGACAAGTTGTAGCATACTGGTTGGAATAAGAAAAATCCAATTTGTTGAGTAAATCCACCAAGATGGTTTGATCCTGCAACAAAAGCACCTCAAGTGAGAAATCCTGCACAACAGAAAAATTAAAACATATGACTAAATTATGCATATACCTTGTGTGTTTACTGTTCATGTTTTGTGTTTCCCATTTGCAGTGCATAAGCGTGGTGTGTGTCCTGCTGGTGCCGTTGCCACGATGGAGTCACTGAAGAAGATGTTCCTCGATAGTTACCACACGTGTGACATCCAGTGTCACGATGACGCAGACTGCGAAGGAAACATGAAGTGCTGTGGAGCGTGTGGAAACAAGTGTGTCAAGCCATTTGGTAAGACAGATATAGCATAAAGCAGAACATTAATGTTGAAATGGGATGGTGTATAACACAATATCTAAATACTGAAATGTTATAGTGTATAAAACAATATCTTAATGTTTAATTGTGATTGTGTATAAAACAATATCTTAATGTTGAAATGATATGGTGTAAAAACTATATCTTAATGTTGAAATATGATAGTGTAAAAAAAAGATGTTGAAAGTTAATGTTGAAATGTTATAGTGTATAAACATCGACGTGAAACTACTTGTTTTGTCATTTAAAGGTTTAATTTAAAGCACTGACATTTAAAGCGGGACATTTGAAAAATAAAACGTATTCTAATGGTACGGTAAATATAACAGGTTTATTTATGTAGTTCAACATTGTTTTGCTGGAAATGAATGTTTGTTAAATTAGGTGGCATGTAGACTTGCTATGCGCAGAATTCATTTCCTAATGACTAGATAACACATATATGTTATCAGGCATTGATTATATAACACTTCAGATTATCATGTAGGTGTTAACAGGTAACTGAAAGCTTGGTTGCATGATAAAACACAAATATGGCATCATGTGCTAACCTGTTAGTCAGCCTTATTGGAGTTTGCAATAACGTAAATTTATGAAACACTAGTTATAATCAAATTAATTTGGTCATTATGCCTCTTTGAAGCTCACTTTTTAATGTTGAAGTGTAACATAATGTTTTTAAAAAATGATTTTTAGAAGGTTATGTCAATTTCAGCATTTTATATTACATTTCAGCAATAAGAGATCTTGTAACACTGAGATGTATAGTATAAGATGTCTTTATAAATACCTCTATCATTCAGATCCTGAAACGTGTTTTGAGAAGAAGGCGATAATGGACGTCCACTGGGCCCTGTATCAGAATATGTCCACCTTCCTGGGTGACAAGACCAATGTCGAGATGGCCAACTCCACCTACCCTCAGGTTCTCAAGGGTGCGATGTCATGGTTACGACACATGCAGGTCATGTGGCTCCCAAACTGCACGCAAGCCGGTGACTACGAGAGGGTGCAGTGTGAATACAGTGTGAAGACCAACAACACCGTCAACTGTTTCTGTGTCAATGACGACGGACTCCGTGTGGCGAGGACAGACGTCATGCCTCCCAACATGCCAGAGTGTTCAGGTGAGTTGTTTTCCTCCACAGTTATGGTGAT
>JAECMU010014001.1:0-10073 GCA_016106625.1 Dracogyra subfuscus
ACTACAACCACGGCCCTCCCCCTGAAAGTAGATCTCAACATGTTACCATGGCAATAATACTACAACCACGGCCCTCCCCCTGAAAGTAGATCTCAACATGTATACCATGGCTATAATACTACAAACACGGCCCTCCCCCTGTAAGTAAATCTGAACATGTACACCATGGCTATAATACTACAACCACGGCCCTCCTTCTGAAAGTAATTGTGAACATGTATACCATGGCTATAATACTACAACCACGGCCCTCCTCCTGAAAGTAATTGTGAACATGTACACAATGGCTATAACACTACAACCACGGCCCTCCTCCTGAAAGTAAATCTGAGCATGTATGCCATGACTATAATACAACCACCACGGCCCTCCCCCAGAAAGTAAATCTGAACATGTATGCCATGACTATAATACTACAACCACGGCCCTCCCCCTGAAAGTAAATCTCAACATTACACCATGGCTATAATACTACAACCACGGCCCTCCGCCTGAATGTAAATCTGAACATGTACACCATGGCTATAATACTACAACCGCGGCCCTCCTCCTGAAAGTAAATCTGAGCATGTATGCCATGACTATAATACAACCACCACGGCCCTCCCCCAGAAAGTAAATCTGAACATGTACACCATGACTATAATACTACAACCACGGCCCTCCTCCTGAAAGTAATTCGGAACATGTACACCATGACTATAATACTACAACCACGGCCCTCCTCCTGAAAGTAATTGTGAACATGTATACCATGGCTATAATACTACAACCACGGCTCTCCCACTGAAAGTAATTCTGAACATGTATACCATGACTATAACACTACAACCACGGCCCTCCCCCTGAAAGTAAATCTGAACATGTATACCAGGGCTATAATACTACAACAACGGCCCTCACCCTGAAAGTAAATCTGAACATGTATACCATGACTATAATACTACAACCTCGGCCCTCCCCTGAAAGTAAATCTGAACATGTACACCATGGCTATAATACTACAACCCCGGCCCTCCTCCTGAAAGTAAATCTCAACATGTACACCATGACTATAATACTACAACGACGGCCCTCCCCCTAATAGTAAACCTGAACATGTACACCATGGCTATAATACTACAACCACGGCCCTCCCCCTGAAAGTAGATCTCAACATGTTAACCATGACTATAATACTACAACCACGGCCCTCCCCCTGAAAGTAAATCTGAATATGTACACAATGTCTATAATATTACAACCCCGGCCCTCCTCTTGAAAGTAAATCTGAACATATATTCCATGAATATAGATAGATACAACCCTCACACATTTTTAAAGTAAACAAGAACATTGAGGGATTAAGCTGCTATTTTCAGACGTAAGGTGAGGTATCTTTGACTACCCTAGTTCCGCACAATAAAGCAAGTCTTCTTAATTTGGGTAGACGCCCTTACGTTTTAAGCACCGTAGTACTGTTACACTAGTCCCGATTAAATGACAGGAATGTATCTGCCAGATAACACATTGTATGACAAACCATGTCGCATATCTGACCAATGGCAGGCAAAGTATTATTTCACGCGCCACATAGAAATAGATGAACTTTGACCCGGTGAGATGCTACTTGGCATATGTAGTGAACAAAAAAAGATCCTGCACCTCTGTGTGTTTCAACGTTCGGAGTGTTATGTAGTAATTTCAAACCAACGCTTAGTGAAGGCGAGTGAAAAACCATTGGTTTGAACTTTATTGTATATTTAGAACTTGCTGATAATAACTGCGCAAGTGATATACGGCCGCTTGTATAACCGCAATACGAGGCGGTGTTCAGGCATGAGTGACTCCTTAGAACACACTAGTAATCAAATGGCCTTCTCGGTGTTGTACATTTCGCAGAATATATTCTGACAAAGAAATTGTATTGAACTGCAGAGTAATAAATGCAGGTTAATTAAAGGTGGTGTGTAACCAGAGGTCAGACCAGATATCGGTTTAGAATTGGTTTTAGTTTCTTAGTGGAAACTGGTGATGTTACGCTAACAGCATAACCACGGCCAGAATATCTATACCGAGGGGTTCGAGCCAACGGGAGTCAACTATGTCTGTAACAGTCTCTAATATATTTATTGTTCACAGCTCTGTACTCTGTGTTTTATTAATAACTGTTGAATTTATATGTTTACTTGACTTGCTTCCTTCTTTTATCTGACTTTAATGAGGACGGGAGGTAGCCCAGTTGTATGTTAGGATCGAACCCCGTCAGTGGGCTCATTTGGGCTATTTCTAGTTATAGTCAGTGCCCCATGACTGGTATATTAAAGACCGTGGTATGTGCTGTCCTGTCTGTGGGATGGTGCATATAAAACATTCCTTGCTAGTAATGGAAAACTGGAGCTGATTTCCTCTCTAAAACGACAGTAAAATCTCGTTAGGTCGAATTCGGAAGGATCGAATACACATTAACGTCGATCCAAAAAGTATCGAGTTGCATGTATACGATGTTGACTGAATGGTTAGGTCGAACTACCCGATGGTTTGAACACTTTCTCCAGCACCAATGGGGTTCGAGCGAACGGGATTCAACCGTATATGTCAAAATTACCAACTGTTTGACATCCAATAGACGATGATTAATAAATCAATGTGCTTTAGTGATGTTGTTAAACAAAATAAACTTTTGTTTTACTTTAATGCTAATAGCCACAGTTTTGTATTAAATCGTTGTACGTTTATCAATATGGCAATACTTGTATACGATTAACGGGTGGTTGAACAATATCTAGAAGTAAAAACTTATCATACACTGAAAATGACGTTATAAATTAAATGTGTATTGACACATACGCCTCGTTTATCATGATAGTAAAAACTGAATCGACATTTGTAACACAAACATCTATCACATAAAATACAGTTTAAAAGTACGCACTGACAAAATAATTGTATATCATAGTCTCGTTTATAATGGAAGTAAAACCCTTAAATAGACATTCCCAGTTTGCTGCAGTGTAAGATTAAACTTGCATATTTAATAAAAAAAATTGTCTGAAAATTCAATGTGTTTCTGGCCTTCTCAATATTTGTAAGAAGCCCAATCTGGAGTTTGTCTTCAAATAATTTCGTACGTACGAAGAAAACGTTTTTAAAAACTAAAATTAAATTTAAACGACTAGAATCACGTTTAATATATAGCCACCAATATTATATACAGAAAAAATATATTTGATATATAATTACAGTCGTTAAAACGTTTATTAGTCGATAACATCTTAAACAATGCAGCAAACTCAGGAATGTCCCTTTAATATATACTGAAACACAATGAAAACGCAAAAACAACTTTTCATTGCAAATAAAGACAAACTATTAATGAATTGATGGATAATATAATATGACATTAATGAATGGTATTCATTAGATACATTCACATGGAAACATGGCCAGTTATCATCAGTAATTGAGTTGCATTCGTAATCGAACAGTTTATCAAGGTCAGTAACTGGTGTGTCCACCATTGGCCCATGAGCATGTGTTAAAACGACAGGGAAAGGATTGACACAAACAGCTCACGTAAGCCACAGGAATGTTCCTCCGCTCCTCCTGCAACGCCTGTGCAAGCTCAGCGACGTTACACGGTGGTGGCTGACAGTGACGCTCACGACGTCCTAACTCATCCCACTTGTCTTCATTTGGATTCATATCCGGTGAAACGGCGGGCCAGTTCATAACGGTGATACAGGCTTGTTGCAGGAATGCCTGGGTAATTATTGCAGCACATGGACGGGCATTGTTTTCGGTGACGGCGCAAAAGTGGCTGGAGAACTGGTCTTAGAATAAAGTCAGCATAACGCTGGGCTGTAAGGGCATAGTGGACAATGATGAGATCACTCTTGAAATCACAGTTGATTGTCCTCCCTCATACAATCAGACAACCGCCGTCAAACCGGTTGCGTCCCCTCACACATCCGTCAGCGTACCGTTAATGGAGTCTTCTGTAAACATGTGCTCTTCCATCGGCAAAGGAGACAGAGAAACGGGACTCATCTGAGAAAACAATGCTCCGGTAAAAGGCTGGTGGATGATTACCATACTGGAGAGCAAACTGTAGTCTTGCAGCACAATGTCGCGGTGTTATGATGTTACCGTTGTACGGGCATCTGCATCCGGGTCCACGGATGACCGTCATCGGAAGGATAGGCCTTCCATGACGTCCTACTGTGTTGCAGTTCTGAACCGGTCACGGAGGTGGTGTCGTCAAATCTGCCGATCTTGGCGTGGAGTCGTAACGGACACTCCCAGTCTGTTGATGACGTTCAACAAGTCGTCCAGTAGTTGATAGATGGACTCTGAAGGTCCTAGGACCTTGGCTTTGCGAAGTCTCCTCTTGAACCATGCCCAATGTTCGCTCCCTTTGTTTTTCTCAGAGTCGTGGCATTCTTAACGTGATAAGGAATATGACACCGTTACGTGACTTTTATGTGTCCACATACTTGCATTTCAAAATATTGAAACATATGTATTTTGCGTTTTCATTCTGTGTCAGTATACATTTCAAAAGCAAACATCTGTCACATAAAAATACAATTTAAATGTACGCACGTATTCACTGAAACAAATAAATTCATAGTCACACACGCCTTGTTTATAATGGTAGTAAAAACTGAATCGATATTTCAATCGCAAACATCTGTCACATGCAAATACAGTTTAAAACTACTTGCGTATGCATTAAATATTGCTGTCTTGGAGACAAGGACAAAAAAAGAAGAAAATAATTGTATGCATATTAAAATAACTGTGGCATTTTCCTTGTAGCAGTTTGTCACACATTTCTTATCATTTATTCATATATTTATCACTACTATGTCTTCTTGAATGGAATTTATGTTAGTATCACATTACCGATGTAACCGATGTAACCTTTTAAGCGGATTGTTTTGGTAAGCATTTCACAGGAGTGGGAGATACGTTTTTAACACGTGAGAATAAAATGAGTAAAATGACTTCGTGTCAAACCAATCTGATCCAGCATATTTGAAACAACACACACCTCTCAACGATTATTTCACAAACAGCCGTTGCGTGTTATATAACAACAAATTGTTGATGATACTAGCTGTATTTTTCAGTTCTACACTTGTGTTATTCTCGTTATAGGTGTACTATAGCATATTCTGCCATGTCGATATTTTATTCTAAGAGTACAGCTGAAAAGCTGTAAAATGTAAAGCTAATAAAGAATTATATCAAAATGATTAAAAGCGTCAATATTGGTGACATTTAACACACCTTTACTGATTGCACATAATGTTTTCCCCTAATCTAATCTTCTTTCAGCCTCATAGCTTAGTCCTTGGCTCATTAAAGGGACAGTCCTGAGTTTGCTGCAATTTCTAACATATTATCGACTAACAGACTGTTTAATGATTTTAATTACATATCAAATTTTTCTGCATAACATATCAGTGGCTGTATAATATTAAACATGTTTCTGATCGTTCTAGGGGCGGGACGTAGTCCAGTGGTACAGCGCTCGCTCGATGCGCGGTCGGTCTAGGATTGATCCCTGTAAGTGGGCCCATTGGGCTATTTCTCGCTCCAGTCAGTTCACCACGACTGGTATATCAAAGGCCATGACATATGCTATACTGTCTATGGGATAGTGCATAAAAAAGATCCCTTGCTGCTAATCGAAAAGAGTAGCCCATGAAGTGGCGACAGCGGGTTTCCTTCCTCAATATCTGTGTAGTTCTTAACCATATATCCGACACCATATAATCGTAAATAACATGTGTTGAGTATGTCGTTAAATAAATCATTTCCTATTCGTATTTCCTGATCGTTCTAATATTTGTACCAGGTTAAATTTCATTTTGTTTCCTAAAAGGTTTTTGTTTTCGTACGTACGAAATTATTGGAAGACAAAATTGAGATTGAGCCTTTTACAATTAAGAAGACCAGCAACACTGATATTCTAATCAAGAAAATACATTTAAAGGGACATTCCTGAGTGTACTGCATTGTAAGATGTTTCCGACTAATAAAATATGTTTACGATTAAACTTACATATTAAATATATTTTCGTGTTTAGCAGATCAGCGTCTAAATATTCAATGTGTTTCTGGTCGTCTTAATATTTGTAAGAAGCCCAAACTGGATTTTGTCTCCAAATAATACCGTACGTACGAAAAAAAAAATTGTTTAGGAAATAAAGTGAAAATTAACCTAGTACAAATATTAGAACGATCAAAAACACGTTTTATATACAGCCACTAATATTCTAAACAAGAATATATAATATTATTTAATAAGTAAAATTAATCGTATAAATATTTTATTAGTCGATAACATCTTAAAACATTGCAGCAAACTCAGGAATGTCCCTTTAATATATAAGTTTAACCGTAGAACTATTATATTAGTTGGAAACATCATACAATGCAGCGAACTCAGGAATGTCCCTTTAATACGTAAGTTTAATCGTAGAACTATTATATTAGTTGGAAACATCATACAATGCAGCGAACTCAGGAATGACCCTTTAAGATGTCGCCTTAGATTCTGCAACTGTCCATACTTTGTAAACTCGGCAAGTGTTGACTAGATGCTTATGTCATGATCAAGAGGCTACTACAACTTTCTTTGCACTCGGCTCCTTCACTAACGAGCTTTATCGGCAACAAGGTAATTCAATTTCATGAAAATGTCTGTAAGCCAAGTACGATTCATCTTGTTATTTACAATACAGATTAATGTGCGCTGTATTCGTTATTCTCACGAAAACAAAAAGAAAGCCATGAGTGTTGCAAGCAAAGCATCACGATGGAGACGCTTAGTGACACACACGCACGTATGAATATGTAAACAAAAATAGGAAGGAATGTTTAACTTAACAACGCACTCAACACATTTTAATTACGGTTATGTGGCGTTGGACATATGGTTAAGGACCACAAGTTAATTTGACAGGATCCTAAAACATGCAAAAAAGGATGGTATATACCACAGCCTTTTGGTAAACCAGTTGTACCGCTCTGTCTGTAATGAGCCCACCTACGGGGATCGATCCTAGACTGACTACGCATTAGGCGAGTGTTGTACTACCGGCCTACACCATTATCAAAACATGTACAAACAAATGCATCATACCAAATACGAAAGATTCAGCAGCCAGCTATATAATATGTATTGTGAAACGATATTCCTTCTGCTCAAGGCGTCGGTTTGTTTGCTATACAAATGTCTTTCCTGCGACCAGGAACGCCTGATCAAGTCAGTGGTAATGTGGTGTACAAAAAGGGACTTATTATTTGATTAGCTTTGAGCAGTTTGGTAGGCATACTTTTTGTTTTTAATTGCCAAATGTAAGAAGGTCAAACACTGAGGGCGACAAACAGACGTCGTAACCCACAACATGGGTGCAACTACAATCTGATTTGTTCCAACGCCTTAAGTGTCGCTGGATGTCGGTTGAACAGACAGCAGTATACCGAATAGCATCTCGCCGGATCAAAGTTCTAAGCGAACTTAACTTTTAATATCGCAATTAATACTACCAGTCTTGCCACGGATGATTAATATGAGTGTTTGTTGTCATAAAACATGTTTTCTTCTAGCCAGTGAATTTCTGTAATTTAAGTATTTTAATTTAACTAGTATCTATCAAATAGCCACTATTGTGCTTTAAAATGTGTGAGGTCCTACTAAAGGTATGATACATTTTGGTAACAACTAAGGTCTTAAAAGACGTTTCCGGCTGTCTGAAACTACCAGCTTTATCTCACCTTATCACCTCTTCCAATTATTTCTGAATTCCTTTAAAGGTGACGATTGATGGTATCAATTAAATAGGATATATATGCTGTAGCAGTTTTAACCGCATGCTACTAATGGAGTCTCTGTGATTAGATTTGGCTGTACGTTTAACCTTACAATACACTAACATAGTTCTGTCATTTTCGTTTTAAAAAGATGGTTTTTAACAGTGCTACATCTAAGAAGAGGATAGAAACAAAGAAGACAAGACGAAGGTGTGTACTACTAATGTTTACTGGGTGAGTGTATCACAGACAAACTAGACTGCGATGACAGCTGCTCGAGATAAGAGTTCGTGCTAGATATTGCTTATCGCCAGCTAACACAAACTGACATTTTCATTTCTGTCGTAGAGGATTAATATAAAAACGTGCTGTCAGAATGAGTAATGTGCAGAGAGGTGGGAAATTAAATGACAGGAATGTTTGTACAATGGCATTCGAGTTTACCGTACGTCGCGTGTAACTCTAGTGAGGTGAAATAATATGACGCAATAAAGAGTATAGCTTCTAGTTTTCCTCGGTTGTTGTTGCCATGTCGGCGTTCCTTCATTAAGAGAGAGAGAGAGAGAGAGAGAGAGAGAGAGAGAGAGAGAGAGAGAGAGAGAGAGAGAGAGAGAGAGAGAGAGAGCTGTGTACGTACCACAAGGAGAGAACTTTGTACGTGGCTACATGTATATACCATGAAGAGAGAGAGAGAGACGTTTGTACGTGGCTATATACAACGAGGAGAGAGAGAAATAAGTTTGTACGTGGCTATATACCACGAAGGAAGAGAGAGAGAGAGAGAGAGAGAGAGAGAGAGAGAGAGAGAGAGAGAGAGAGAGAGAGAGAGAGAGGACTCATATATGACGGCAACCCAATAACCCAATAATAATAATATATAAGTAAATACATAAATATACAAAGAAAGAAAAATAGAAAAAAACTTGTCTGATTGTGAGTACACATGGACAGGCGTATGAGCTCCTAGATCTAATTTGTAATACCTTGAACCATGTTTGTTGAGACACTGTCGACTGCAGTTGAGTATTTCTTGACCACACCTTGACCAGTCACTTCAATTCGGACGCTATATCGGCCATTTCCGGTATAATTTGTGAAGAATCGTGAATATACACCATCGTTTTTGGTCAGATCAGCACCTGTTAAACACATGATTTTTTATCCTGCAATCACTATATGTATTGTTAAAATATGATGATGGCTACCACCATCATCATCATCATCATCATCAGTAACATCATTATAATTGTCATCACCACTACTTTGTAGTTATCCATATCGCTTACACCACCACCACCATCATCATCATCATCACCATCACTATCATCACCACCATCACCACCATCATTAACATCATCATCACCATCATCACAACAATTTTCATCTTCATCACTTTGTAATTATCCACACCACTTCTACCACCACCACCATCATCATCATCATCATCATCATCACCATCATCACTACCATCACCACCATCATTAACATCATCATCATCATCATCACAACAATTTTCATCTTCATCACTTTGTAATTATCCACATCACTTCCACGACCACCACAACCACCACCACCACCATCATCATCACAACAATTTTCGTCGTCACCACTTTGTAATTATCCACATCACTTCTACCACCACCACCACCATCATCATCATCACCAACACCGCTACCATCACCAACATCATCAACATGATCACCATCATCAGCTTTGTCATCACCACCACATCACATTTATTCACATCACTTCCACGACCACCACAACCACAACCACCACCACCACCACCACCATCATCATCATCACCAACATCACTACCATCACCAACATCATCAACATGATCACCATCATCAGCTTTGTCATCACCACCACATCACATTTATTCACATCACTTCCACGACCACTATCACTATCATCACGACCATCATCACAACCACCATCACTATCGTCATCACCACTACCAACATCGTCATCAACATCACAACCACCACTATCATCAACATCACCACCATCATTATTACAACCACCACCACTTTATTCATAATTAAATAATCATACCTGCCCCGTTGTCCAGCAGACTCATTTCGTAAGGATCTGCAAACGGTCTGTCCACAACAGCCTTCACACTGAGACCGATCAAGGGGTGTAACTCATTCGTCACTTCCGCACAGATTATCATTTCCGGTGGCCACGTGACTTTCACGGGCGTGACTGCCGCGTCGACGCGAATTGACGACAACTTGGGGTTAACTGGATGAGAGGTCACC
>JAECMU010014027.1:0-11353 GCA_016106625.1 Dracogyra subfuscus
TCGATCCTAGACCGACCGCGCATCAGGCGGGCACTCTACCACTGGGCCACGCTGCCCGCTGAATAAACCCATTTGTCCACAAATAAATTTGCACTTTCCTTACCGTTTATTATTTAGAATATACATTTTCATTCACCTGAAGTGGTTTTTTGGTAATCCTGGTAATCCCTGTGTTTTTAATACCACAAAATGCATTTTTTTTCTTTCTTAAACTGCCACGTGCCTTTGAGAAAAAATCATTGAGCAGACGAGGTCTAATCTATTTTTAGAGGGGATATTTCCATTTCAATGTCACAGCCGTTGGTATATCACGTGACCGTAATCATTTTGGTACGGTTTGTTTTCTGGTGCACAGTTCGCGCAATCAACATCCGATTTGTTGTCGTTCGCTTGTTGTTCTTCACAGTTCATGAACATTTTCATTAACAATAAAGTTCAGACAAGTAAATATATCAATACAAAACGTTACAAACCCTTAAAACCAATAATTTTGCTAACTTGTCTTACGATATCTGGAGAGGGGATACAACCTTGGGGTGGGGGTGGGGGACACAAGCTATATTGTTACCTTTATTTAAATAAAGTAGAAAACAAATCTAGTCTTAAGTGGGACTGTATTGCTGTATTGTAAGATGTTTCCGACTAATAAAATATTTCTATGAATAAACTTACATGTTAAATATATTTTCTTGTTTATAATATCAGTATCTGTATATTCAATTTTTTTTTCTTTTTCTGGTCGTCTTAATATTTGTAAGAAGCCCAAACTGGATTTTGTCATCAAATAATTTCGTATGTACGAACAAATAGTTTTTAGGAAATAAAATTAAATTTAACCAAGTACAAATATTAGAACGATCAGAAACACGTTTAATATACAGCCACTAATAATTTATGCAGAAAAATGTAATTACAATCGTCAAAAAGTATATGTTCGTCGATAACATCTTAAAAATTGCAGCAAACTCAGGAATTTCCCTTTAAGTCCTATGGCTTAAAGGGACATACCCTAGTTTCAGTTCATGAAAATTAACATTAAGTTTAGTTTAATTTACAAACCTGTAACACATTTTGATAAAGTTGCAACTGAGTGAAACATGAGTCTTTGACTCTGAAATGGTGAAATACCCTCTAAAATAGAATAAAACTCGACTACATAACTGTTACTTCTCAGAGGCACGTGCCTTTTTTAAAATATAATAAATGCATTTTGTGATATTAAAAAACATCAGGATGACCAAAAACACTTCGAATGTACGGAAATAGATACGTTAAACAATAAAATTTAAGTAAAGTATGATTTCAGTTATAAAAAACCGCCTCTAATAGTAAAAACTGAGTCTTAGTGTTTAAAAACTAGGGTATGTCCCTTTAAGCTACCGGACCTAAGTTTGGTAGCTACTGGGTTCACAGCCCGGAACCTCTACCACCCAGAGCGAGATATTGTGCTAAAATAAGCACGGCTCTCGAATTAAATGGAAAGCAATTTAGTGACAATAGACTTTGAAACTGGACCGGCTTCGGTGGCGTAGTGGTTAGGCCATCGGTCAACAGGCTGGTAGGTACTGGGTTCGGATCCCAGTCGAGGCATGGGATTTTTAATCCAGATATCGACTCCAAACCCTGAGTGAGTGCTCCGCAAGACTCAATCAGTCAATGGGTAGGTGTAAACCACTTGAAGCGACCAGTGATCCATAACTGGTTCAACAAAGGCCATGGTTTGTGCTGTCCTGCCAGTGGGGAGCACAAATAAAAGATCCTTTACTGCTAATCGGAAAGAGTAGACCATGAAGTGGCGACAGCGGGTTTCCTCTCAAAATCTGTGTGGTCCTTAACCATATGTCTGACGCCATATAACCGTAAATAAAATGTGTTGAGTGCGTCGTTAAATAAAAACATTTCTTTCTTTCTTTCTTTGAAACTGCGTGTATGCACCTAGACACATAGTACCGGCTAATACCATGTACATCACCTGTTACTGCCTCAAAACGTCCTGTAGCATAATAACGTAGAGCTTCTACAATTTTTTTATAAACATCGATAACGCACAACTTCTGCCCGTCTGTCTTTTCGAGATTCACTTGCAATGTATTGCATAGATACAACATTCCTCTCCTATCTATTCTGTATCTGTCTTGTAATTTAATGTCATCCATGTAATCAAGAGGATCATTTCTATCCCTGAAGACTCTTGACACAGTCTAAAAGGTGCATTCCGTAGCATTACAACTATCGCAGTTGTCAATTTGCAGGATGTCGAATGTTGACACCGAATCACACGTTTAAAAAACAACAACAATATTCCGTGTTTTTTATGCAAACCTACGACATACATTTTACTTTACGACACTCAACCAGCAGGGTAGGAGCTGCATGTTGTTAATAACCGACACCCGGCACGATACTTTCTGACAGATCAACTGTTCCTCCACGACGCCTTAACGATGTCGTTATGTACAACGATAGCTTCGGGAACAATAGTAATTATTCACCAGCCTTTTACCGGAACATTGTTTTCTCAGACGAGTCCCGCTTCTCTGTCTCCTTTGCCGATGGAAGAGCACGTGTGTACAGGAGACTCCATGAACGGTACGCTGACAGATGTGTGCGGCGTTTATCTGATGATATGGGGGGAAATGAACTGCAATTTCAGGAGTTATCTCGTCATTGTCATCACTGCCCAGCGTTATGTTGACGTTATTCTAAGACCAGTTCTCCAGCCATTTTTGCGCCGTCACCGAAGACCTGGGAGGTCCCCTTCTGTTTCAACAAGACAATGCCCGTCCACACACACCAGGCATTCCTGCAACAAGCCGGTATCACCGTTATGAACTGGCCCGCTGTTTCACCGGATTTGAACCCAATCGAACACATGCGGGATGAGTTAGGACGTCGTGTACGTCAACGCCAGCCACCACCGCGTAACGTCGCTGAGCTTGCACAGGCGTTGCAGAAGGAGTGGAGGAACATTAAGTGGCTTATTTGAGACTTTACTGTTAAAACAAACTGATACGTAAGTTTAAGTCACTCAGTTGGTCGCTTATAACCTGAAGCCAGTCTTGAGACAAACTAGGTTTCTGGGACCCTGTCGATCGTCGCGCCATCTGGAATAGAGTTATCTTCACCTGTTGCGGCTAAGATGAGTGAAACATGTGTCTTTGACTTTGAAATGGTGAAATACCCTCTAAAATAGAATAAAACTCGACTACATAACTGTTATTTCTCAGAGGCACGTGCCTTTTTAAAAATATGAGAAATGCATTTTGTGATATTAAAAAACATCAGGATGACCAAAAACACTTCGAATGTACGTAAATGGATACTTTAAACAATACAATTTTAAGTAAATATAATTTCAGTTATCAAAAAAACCGCCTCTAATAGTCAAAACTATGTCTTAGTGTTTAAAAACTAGGGTATGTCCCTTTAACCACCACCAAGGCCGATACTAATGTGTGTGTTTTTTTGCGGGTTTTTTTTTTTTTACATACAACAGTGTCTGTGGCATTTCTTATGACGTCACACACACGTCATCCATAGCGTACCGATGGTCGCCCCAACAGTTCCAAAATCCATTATTGTACACTGACGTCACGCTTAGAGGTCAAATTAGAGGTGAAATTTTTCTCTGACATTCTTTATACAGCTGCCAAAACCATAGCGTACCTATGTTACCTCATTATACGGCCTGCTTTTTTCCCCCTGGAATTTTCCACTCTGAAGCTCCTCATTGCTAAGTTTCACATCAGGTTCTCGTTATATGCACAAAGAGAGATCCCACTTAACCTCCACCTTTAGCACGCGTAAAGGTCACCTTCCCCGCACCTGTATACTACAGATGTCATTAATGCAATCTTGTTATATTTGTTTCAGTTCTGGCATGTCAAGGATTCTACATGACTCTAACACCGGGTTAAATGAGTTGTAATTAGGAACAGCAGACGTCGGACGAATGAACAAATGAATAAATAAGACGTCGGACGAAAGCAGCTTAATAATGTGTAACTGTTCGTTTAACCATTATGACAATTTGAAACTCCAGTATGTAATATATTATATAGCATTTTCATTATATTAAAAGAGTAGACGTCCAGGGTTTTTAATGAATTGTCATAATTATGACAATAATGTGGGATTAACTTCACCAATCATTGGTGCGAGTTGGTAATTTTGGGGGACCAGTTGACTACACAGTGTGTGGCGAGTTGACCTGCTCCCAGTATGCTCATCACATAGTTGTTGCATTTACCATAGTTTGACACCTAATAGCCGATGTATTTTTCGTGCTGGGGTGTCGTTAAACATTCATTCATTCATTGATGTTGAACATCGCCTTATTTATTTCCATTACCGTAGTTTGACACCCAATAGCAGTTTTATTTTTCGTGCTGGGGTGCCGTTAATCATTCATTCATTCATTCATTGCTCCCAGTATGAAAAATAATGGGAGAGGGGGGAAGCAAATGGATACACGCTTTAATACTGGCACATGACTAGACAATACTGAGTTACCATTAAAAGGAGAGAGAAAAAATATTTAAAATTAATAAATCCGGATATTTGGCATCAATTCCATGATTCGTGATACGAGGCAAAAACAATTATTTTTTGTAATTCTGAGAGGTTACACAGTATGCACTAGTGTTGTCGATAAATCAAAACCCATTTTAATCTTAACTTTATGCTTTGAAAAACTTATTGTCGTAAAGATCATCTGTGCATTCAATCGATATTCACGTTCTATCTGGTGATATAACATCTTGGTGACGTGTCAAATCAGTATCTTCATAATCTATCGGTGAATAATATGCACTCTTGTGGTTGCCACTCTTAGAAGTTCTTATTTCATCACTGTTGATAGGAGTTTAGATTTAGTATAATTATATTTTACTGCAACATAATCATAATGAGATGTTTTACATACGAGACATATTAAAATTATAAAGTACAAAATCAATAAGTCTTTGCTAGCTGTATTTGAACAATTTTATCATGCTGTCAATTTTGTCATTTGGGTATCATGTTGCATAAAGATTTTCATGTAAACAATACTTTGAATGATTGTGGGTTTTTTTGGTGTGTTTTGTTTAACGACGCACTCAACACATTAGAATACGGTTATATCGGCGTCGGACATATGGTTATGTCGAGAAAAAACCCAGAGGTTAGCTGACGGGGATCGATCCTAAACCGACCGCGCATCAGGCTGGCACTGTACCACTACTTTGAATGAAAAAGGAGTTGCCGTATTTGTGATACCGGTACTGTTATCAAGAGTTAAGAATCATCGCGAATGTTTATTTTTAGGTGTCAACAGTTTTATTTATTTTTAAAGGGAGGGTGAAAAGAATTGTTCGGGACCCGATATAATGATATATATATCTAAGGGAATTATATGATGTTCCGTAAAAAGTGGATTAAATAAAACAAAATTAAAGTTACAAACACGTTTATGTCTCAAGTGAAGTAATATAATTTTTCTGTTGAAGTGTACTTTGAACTAGGGTAAACAATTACACACTGATATATATTTCATTTTCGAGTACAAACAAACTGGATTGCTACTCTTTAACATGTCTAACTAATGTTGAGGGATCTAATTGTTCAACTCTCGCAACTTTGCAATCTCGTAGTATAGTGTAAAAACCTTTGCAAAGACGATGCCTAAAAGGGTTTTGTGAATTAGGCCACATGAATGTATACCTTAGGTAGAATGTTTAACTTGTGTCACAGATCCATCCAGAGCAGAACAAAAATTAATATAGGAAAATATTAGGGCGAACATGTTTTGCTTTTTAGTTTCTTATCAGGTAAACAAAAAACCCCGAAAAAACAAAGAAACAAACACACAACCCTGTCTGCTGTTTTGATGAATAGGGCCTACGATGCATTTTTCTGTTGACATTCTATTTTCTATTTTTACCAAGGATTCTTAGGGAAACTAGCCTTTTACGCCGTTTGGCAGAACATCAACGTTTCAAAGTTCTAGTGGGAGGGATTTAGTTCAGTCTATTGAGTGCTCGCTTCAGGTGCTTGTGTCACAGGATCGAACTACCCCGGTGGATCCATTGAAATGACTGGGTCAAAGGCCATGGTGTGTGTGTTCCTGTCTGTGGAAAAGTGCACATAAAAGACCCCTTGCTGTATTAGGAAAAATGAAGCGGATTTCCTCTGATGACTACGTGTCACAACTACCAAATGTTTGATAGCCAATAGCCGATGATCAGTTAATCTTTAATTTCTATTTTCTCGAGGGAATTATACTATAAAACGGAGGCTGCATATAACCCAGCGGAAAATCATGTATGAAGAGGATTTTATTGTTGAAGCTAAATATTTTACCTCCAATATCATTTGTTTCACTTTGAAATTGTAGTCGCCATGTTGAATTCAAAATGGCAATCACGTAAAAGTATAAATAGTGGTTGCTTTTGTATACAGTCGACAATAATGTTGTAATACCTTAAGGCATAATCAAAATACTTGTACAATCAATTCTGGTCTAGTGACAATCTTTACTAAACATCTACGTATTTTTAGAGAACACATCTCTATTTCCCCAAAATATATAATATATCTTTAAAGAGCCACTTTTTATACGCCTATCTATGATGGGTCGCATTGCGGTGTGGCGTTGTCCGTCTGTCCGTCTGTTAACTTTTTCTTGGCTGGACCATCTCTTGCATACATATGCATTCAGTACCTCACATGTAGGAAGAACTTGGTATGGCGGTGAGTCGCGTACTATTACTAGGTTACTGCCCTACTTTTCATGGTCTTCTGCGCATAACAGTAAATCCTTGTGCGGATCTTACATAGCATACAGATGCATACAGGACCATCAAACCTCACATGTAGGAACAACTTGGGATGGTGGTGGGTCACATACAAAATGTTTGCTACCTTTAGTATATAAACTTTTCGATTATATTTCTTCAACTTCATTACTAATACTAATGAAATCAGAATTTGTTACTCACTTTTCCTGTCCATAAAGTATAATTACTCTTCCAGTACGCAGTTCAACACCGACAATACATATGCTAATGTATTGGCGGTACTGTATTGTTAACATTACATACATAAACTGTTCTGTGTCTATATAAATGTGTCTCCAGAATACCCATGCTAAACAAACTTTCCCTTTCTAGTAAAGAACAATAACTTCATTAATCAGAAATCAGATGGTGTATACTACCAAAACAAATCCCATTGGCGAAAATAGTAGCATGTATGGCTAAACTCCTACCTAAAGCGTATCAATTGGCATAAACACCACATATATAAATACTACCACCCCTCGCTCTTATAGTGAATAAGAACAAAATTGGGGGTCAAGCTGCTCATATCATTTCAAAGATAACGGATAGCGTCTATGACTACCCTAGTTCCGCACACAATTTGAGTACTTTTTTTACAGGTACCCCTCACATGCTTCAAGCACAAGGCTAACTGACACAGTGGTACTAGATGAAATGAAATTGCATACATTTATTGCTCAGATGAAACTATTCTGTTTACACCCAACACACATTTGTCACCAATCAGAGGAATTATGGTGTTAACTTCTCTATTTGGTTTAGTACTACCTATAGTATCATCAGTAGTTGGTCCAAAACAAACTGTTCATCCATCCCATTGAAAATATTTCACCTAATTAGAACTGAATCATACCCGTAACATATTAATTAATACAGATATGGTTTTCCATCAAACTCTTGACGTGCGTATCATATACCTCAGCGGTACTCTTGTTGATAATACCTTTGAAGACTGCGTAACACAGGTTGAACTGCATGCTGGTAATGTATTTTTACCATAAAATATATGGTTGTGTGGACGCCTCTAAATATTAGCGACCTGAATGACATAAATGATCACATTCAAACTCTGATCTCTAAATAAGGTAATAACTATACATGTTGTTTCGGTTACAATGCCAGCAGATGTTTGTTGCGCTGTGTATATCATGCGACTGTTGCTAATAGATGTAGCTGTGTCTTTTGGAATGCGAAATGTAGCATCCACGAATAGTAACAATAGATTACTGATATTCCTCTCTTTTGGTAATACGCGTACATGCATTTGACATTTCTTTTTTCCCTCTTTATCTTTAATATTTTATGCCTTTATTGATTGGTTAAGAAATCTGGCTGGAACTCTTCAGCGTGGGAAGTCCGATCGATACAAAGTCCTGAAAACCAAACACACCTGTTTCTTTTCCCTACAGGTGAGCTAATGCCGTGCTCGGTGTTGGGTTCTCGTTTTCAAGTAACTGGGCGCAAAACACTTTAAGATTGTTACCATAGCAACGAATAATCAAAGTGCGTAAAAGGGGGTATTTTCAGTAAATCATTAGAGATCTGTTGTGGACATGGAAATGCGTTAAAACTCAACATTTTGTTCAGATGAAACAACGTATTAGAAGTCTTAGATTATCTTGACTACAACTTTGCATAATAATAATAATCGTAATAAGTTTAAATAATAATGTTTAAATAATATGAACAATAATAAATGTACTACTACTAATAATAATTGTAATCATAATATGTGTAATAATAATAATTGTAATTGTAATAATCATTTGAATAATAATAATAACTGTATTAATAACAATAATAATAATTGTAATAATAGTTTGAAATAATAATAATAATTATTATTATTATTATTATTTTTATTATTATTATTATTATGAGGACTATTTCAGGAATATCAAGAGTTTAGTGTCATGTTGTTTTACTTAAAGTGCAGCTACCATAGATTGCTATATTAATACAGACAAGTACAATTTGAATATGGTGTATAATCGCAATAACTGCAAACACCGAAAGGTTTTTAACCAACATCATTATGTTAAAACTTTAAGCAGACAACAATAACTGGATTAAAATTAACATTGGTGTGTTGGAGGTAGACAAGATAACAGTTTAACAAAAACTAATGTGGTTTTGCTGTTGGTAAACTGCACAAATTGTCCGCAAAAATCATCGTGTTGAAAAGGGATAGCAACAGCTGTCAACAAAGTAGAAGTTGTCAACAAAATCAAAATAACTGTGTTGGGCTGGATAACAGCCGCTCTAAACGAAATCAAAATAACTGTGTTGGGCTGGATAACAGCCGCTCTTAAAAAAATAAAAAAATAACTGTTTTGGGCTGGACAACAGCCGCTCTGAACGAAATCAAAATAACTGTGTTGGGCTGGATAACAGCCGCTCTTAATAAAATCAAAATAACTGTTGGGCTGGACAACAGCCGCTTTGAACGAAATCAAAATAACTGTGTTGGGCTGGATAACAGTCGCTCTTAACAAAATCAAAAAATAACTGTGTTGGGCTGGACAACAGCCGCTCTGAACGAAATCAAAATAACTGTGTTGGGCTGGATAACAGCCGCTCTTAACAAAATCAAAATAACAGTGTTGGGCTAGATAATAGCTGCTCTGAACGAAATAAAAAAAAACTGTGTTGGGCTGAATAACAGGAGGTGTCAGAAAATCTAAATAAATGTGTTGGGCAGGATAAGAGCTGCTCTGAACGAAATTCAAATAAATGTGTTGGGCTGGATAACAGGAGGTGTCCGAAAATCAAAATAAATGTGTTGGGCTGGATAATAGAAGCCTTAGTATGTTGGAAGTGAATAGTTACAAATGTCAACAAACCAACATCGTTTTTAATAGTATTGCGTTATAAGTGATAGCAAACAAAACGGTTACAAACTTAACATTATTGTGTTGAAAGTTGACAGACGAAATTGTAAAACAAACCCCAACCCATCTGACGTTATTGTGTTGTTGCTGCAGAATAATAAGAGCTGCAAACAAACATGAATGTGACAATTCAAGGTATCAACAAATTAACATTATTGTGTACGAAATGGACAATTCAAGGTATCACCAACCTAACATAATTGTGTCAAAAATTGACAATTCAAGGTATCAATGAATTAACATCATCGTGTTAGAGGTTGACAACGCAAGCTGTCAACAAAGAAACATCGTTGTATTAGATGTCGATAATTCAAGCTGTCGACAAACTAACATCACTGTGATGGGGGTAGATCGTTCAAGCTGTCAACAAAATGAACATCATTCTTTAAGAAGAAGACAGTAAAGAAATGTCCAATAATAGAAACAGCATCGTACTGGAAGTAACGCTAATTGTCCGCGGATCAATGCCAGTTATCTGATGACAATCCACGGGACACTTTCTACAGAAGAGGCGAACAGTTTCCAATTGTCCCTGTCTTTCGCAGATTAGATCTACTATGGCATGTTCCGTGGTCGATGTTCCTGTTTGTGGCTTCTTTGTCGTTTAACGCTTACTAGGGTTACCATGGTTATTGTATTCGCCGCAAGGAAGACAAAAGCATACAAAGACCTAGGGAATAAGCGAGTTTACTCATTTATAAATTTCTGCCACCAGTGCAAGGCATCATGAGTTAAGCACGTTTTACTTTGTGTTTGGAACATATTTCGTCCACCTAGATGCTAAACAGAAACTAGTAGAGACTGTAATGTGGCGATTTTCAACAGACCACCAAGAATCTAGTTTGTTTTAATCGAAATCTCTGTGATTGTTTCTGGGCTAGTTTTTTTCGTATTTGAATGTAAACGGCAAATGTTACGGTGTATGAAAATGTGTTTGTGATTAAAACGAGAGGTTTGTATATCAAATTATTCAGCGAGGTAATTTATAAGCAGACATGGACCATATGAGACGGTTCTCCGTTGCGCAACAGTCTGCAATCACACAACACAAACAGTCGTTCGCACCGGGCCGTCAGTACAGCAATCGCGTCGTCATCAACGTCGGCGGGGTCCGATACGAGACTTACAAATCTACTCTGAAAAACATTCCCGACACCAGGTTGTCGTGGCTGACGGAAACAACGGCGCACAACCCCGACTACGACCCGATGAATGGTGAGTACTTTTTTGACCGCCACCCGGGTGTATTTAACATGATCATCAACTACTACCGGACGGGTCGTCTGCACGTGCCCAGTGATGTGTGTGGACCTCTTTTCGAAGAAGAGCTGGCATTTTGGGGAATTGACGAAAAACAGATTGAACCCTGTTGTTGGAGCAATTACAGAGCCCACAGGGATGCACAAGAAACTTTGGCGGAATTCGACGGCGAAAATGCCGAGGAGGACAACAGTGATAATGAAATCGCAGATGAAACTATTGCTCAAAGGTTTGGAATTGTTGAAGAAGCAAACAGCAAGTCAGCTTCCATGTGGGAAAGGTGGCAACCAAAACTATGGAGTCTTTTGGAAGATCCCAAATCATCGAAAGGGGCACAGGTAACATAATAAACCGTTATATTGTAATGCTGTTTTGTTGGGG
>JAECMU010014140.1:27386-62090 GCA_016106625.1 Dracogyra subfuscus
TATATATATATATATATATATATACTACAACAAAATGACAAAATGCCAGTATGAATATAATCCAATATATCAACACAAAATACATTTTAACTATTCCATCATAAACATGTACGTTCAATAATATATTTTAGTTTGTTTCCTCCATAAAAAAATTTATGCTCCATCTGCAGACAAGTGTTACCAAACATTCTATTTAAAAAACGTATCACTATCTTAGCTATTAACATGCAGATGCACATGCAATAGTAAAAATACCATAATTTGTCATCACTGATAAATACCATTTTTGGACAGCAATATCTGTCTGATCCAAAATAATAAGAAATATATTCCATCAACAAATATGTTAAAATACACAGCATCAAAACCTATTATATTGTGTAATCACTGACGACAGTTATGACAGAATCGGCAAATATACAATAATAAATTTTGAACTTTACACCAATAAATGGTACTTTTATAAGAATGAATTAATTGGTTCACTTTCTGTTGACATTTGTAAAGTACATGTATGGCATTAAAATTATTACCCAATCAAAATTAAATGTTCATCAGAACAGATATATATAATTTAACAAAAAACATATTACTGTCAACAATTGATTAGGATACATGCCATTACTTGTAATTAGTATTAGAAATGACACATTTATTCAATATATTAATAAGTAGAAATGACATATTTATTCAATATATTAATAAGTTTCAATAAACTCAAATGTCAGAATATGATCAGCACATGTTATCTATTTAACCCTCCCTCCTGCCCCTACAAAACACACCACCTACAGTCAGCAGGTAATCTACACTTAACTTTTTTAATTTAGTATAAACCCCACCACCACCATCGTCAAAGAAAAATAATAATCAAGAAAACAAAACCCATAAGTCTCCACACACAAACAGCACATACTATATAACAATATTGTATCAGTACATATATGTATATTGAGCATCAGAAAACTCAATCCAATGTCAGCACATGCAAATACATGTAAGTATTAACAAGACAACTGCCAGCATATAGTAACTAACAATCAACAGGAAACTACCATTAATCCTAATTGTGATCAACATCAAGTCAACAAGTAAATAATTAGCAACAAAAGCACAAATACACACGTGTAGTATTGACATACATGCACAACCTGAATTTGACCGAGTATCGGAAAAGGCCCAATTTCTGCATACTGTACTTTCAATTAACACATGTCAAAATCAGAAAAATGTCCACACATGATTAGTACAAGCCAACCTATGATCAGAACATCAGTAAGCATTTAAAGACACCAGTGTCTGTCTCTAAATGATTAGCAAATATAAATATTAATGTCAGCACAAGACAACATTAGAAATACTTATTAGAGAACATTAGAACATATCAATGTTTCAGAAACTCAATAGTATCAATATCCAGCATACATGTAGGCATATGATCAGCACATAGGACCTATGATAACATGTACACATCGACAAGTATCAGAAATGAAACTGTACAATATCATGTCATATGTACAACACATAAAGTATCAGAAAAATCCAACATATGACAAGAAAATTTAGCTTGTGATTAGCACATCAACAATTATAGAATTCATTTTACATAATAAATCAGAAAGATAAATGTCAGCATATATGATCAACACATCAGAAGACACAAGTGTCAGCATATATCTGATCAGCAAATGTACCACAAAAACACAATCAAATAGTATCAACACTTTATGCTGATAGTAATAAGTATATGCAGTATCAACATGTCATCAGAAAAGAAAAATTATGTCAGCATATGATCAGAAACAATTATCTAGAATCGACACTATTTACAATATGTTGTAAGAATCAGTAAACACTATACATATCACCACATGCTAACAAATGTCAGAAATGTAATCATATAGTATGCTGCAAATATCAGGAAGCATACTAACTTCACATGATCAGAATATTTTAACAGAAACACCATGCAGTGTGGGCATATGATCAGCACATCAACAACATCAGAATCACCATGCAGTGTCTGCATATGATCAGCACATCAACAACATCAGAAACACCATGCAAGTGTCTGCATATGATCAGCACATCAACAACATCAGAAACACCATGCAAGTGTCTGCATATGATCAGCACATCAACAACATCAGAAACACAGTCATGTACAACTTGCTGAAAACACCATGTCTTATCAGTATAGGGCTCAGTATATTTCAATATCAGAAATGCCAATAAAATTATGAAATACAACGTTCAAGTATTCAATATGCATATTCAACATTTGAAAACTCGGTTTTAGCTCAAACATGTCTGCAGAACACACTAGTATCAGCATGTAATCAGCATATGTTAACAATAGAAACAGAATCTTATGTTATTAACACTATATATGCTGATAGTAATATAGGTATTAGGAAATACCGACACCAACCTATGATCAGAACATCAGTAAGCATTTAAAGACACCAGTGTCCGTCTCTAAATGATCAGCAAATAGAAATATTAGTGTCAGCACAAGACCACATTAGAAATACTTATTAGAGAACATTAGCACATATCAATGTTTCTGAACTTCAGCTACCATCTATATACATGTATACATGTAGTATCAATACACGTACAGAATATTCTAAGTATGAATAATATCCAACATAGGCATATGATAAGTACATACAGCCTATGATCAGTACATACACATGCATGTACTTGTTGACAAGTATCAGAAATGAAACTGTACAATATCGTCTCATATGTACAACACATAAAGTATCAGAAAACATCAACATGTGACAAGACAATTTAACTTGTGATTAGCACATCAACAATTATAGAATTCATTTTCCATAATAATATTTAGCGCAAATTTTAGGATCCCGTGAAAAATTAAACCAAACATATTGTGACCGATTAATTGTTGTAGATGACCCAATAATAACAAATTACAACTAGTATTCAGCAACATTCACAGGGCTCATTATAATAATTTACTTGTATTTTTATGTTAAATCACGTGAAGCCCGTACAATTTATTACTGTTTATACTGAAACAAACTGTATGGACGATATGATCCTAAATACCAAATTACGGTTCACGTGATTGAAGGTAAATTATTTTATTTTCCTTTGTATTATCTTCAGAGACCTGGATAATTAATCCTTAATTACGCATGTCACCATCTCCAAATTATTTCTGCCTCGTTTTCAGTTTTACTTTTGCATGGATTTGGGAAACCGGGCGTTTTGGGTTTTGGGGGATTGTTTAACCTTGTAGGTAAAGACATTGTGGATGGTACTGAATTACAAAGATTAACACCTCTTACAAGCGACCATTTACCCAATCTCAGTGAGACCTGTGACCTGTTATAACACTAATCATTTGATCTGGTAGAATGCCGACACGATCAATTGGTTGTCCTTATTTGTAGACCAAGTGTAAAATTGATAAACTATTCAGGACTGATTAAGCCCATGTCAAGGTACCGACAGTTAATATTGCTTATGCATTGCCTGTAAAAACAGGATTTATTGATAAATAATAGTGGTGTTAAAAAAAAGAAAAGAGAGGAAAAAAAAAAAGGTTTAATTAAGGATGCGTGAAATATTAATTCCGCGAACATGGTGATTTTTCTTTAGCGCGAAAATTACACCCCTCAAAAATAAAGTAGTTTACAGTATCTAGAATCAGCACTATTTACAATATGTTGTAAGAATCAGTAAACACTATACATATCGGCACATGCTAACAAATATCAGAAATGTAATCACACAGTATCAACACTATATGTACAATATATGCTGCAAATATCAAGAAGCATATACTATCTTCATGTGATCAAAATATTTTAACATCAGAAACACCATGCAGTGTTGGCATATGATAACACATCAACAACATCAGAAACACCATGCAGTGTCAGCATATGATAACACAACAACATCAGAAACACCATGCAGTGTCAGCATATGATAACACATCAACAACATCAGAAACACCATGCAGTGTCGGCATATGATAACACATCAACAACATCAGAAACACCATGCAGTGTCAGCATATGATAACACAACAACATCAGAAACACCATGCAGTGTCGGCATATGATAACACATCAACAACATCAGAAACACCATGCAGTGTCGGCATATGATAACACATCAACAACATCATAAACACCATGCAGTGTCAGCATATGATCAGCACATCAACAACATCAGAAACACCATGCAGTGTCGGCATATAATCAGCACATCAACAACATCAGAAACACAGTCATGTAGTATCAACACTATGTACAACTTGCTGAAAACACCATGCCTTATCGATCAGTATATGCTCAGTACATTAATAAAATTGTGAATTACAACTTTCAAGTATTCAATAAGCATATTCCAACATTTGAACACTCAGTTTCAGCTCAAACATGTCAGTAAAACACACTAGTATCAGCATGTAATCAGCACATGTTAACAATAGAAACAGAATCTTATGTTATTAGCATCATATATGTTAATAGTAATATATGTATCAGAAAATACCGACACCAACCTATATGATCAGAACATCAGTAAGCATTTAAAGACACCAGTGTCCATCTCCATATGATCAGCAAATAGAAATATTAGTGTCAGCACAAGACAACATTAGAAATACTTATTAGAGAACATTAGCACATATCAATGTTTCTAAAATTCAATTATCTATATATAGTATGTCAAAATCAGAAAAATGTCCACACATGATTAGTACAAGCCAACCTATGATCAGAACATCAGTAAGCATTTAAAGACACCAGTGTCCGCCTCTAAATGATCAGCAAATAGAAATATTAGTGTCAGCACTAGACAGCATTAGTAATACATATCATTGTTTCTGAAATTCAACTATCTATATACATGTATAATATCAACACATTATGTACAGAATATATCCAAGTATGAATAATATCCAACATAGGCATATGATCAGTACATAAGTCATATGATCAGTGCATATACGCCATATGATCAGTACATATGCCATATGATCAGTACATACACATGCATGCATGTCCATGTCGATAAGTATCAGAAATGAAACTCTGCAATATCAACTCATATGTACAACACTTAAAGCATCACAAAACTCCAACATATGACAAGACAATTTAACTTGTTATTAGCACATCAACAATTATAGAATTCATTTTACATAATAATAAATCAGAAAGATAAATGTCAGCATATATGATCAACAAATCAGAAGACACAAGTGCCAGCATATATCTGATCAGCAAATGTACCACAGAAACACAATCAAATAGTATCAACACTTTATGTACAATATGCTGACAGTAATAAGTATATGCAGTATCAACATGTCATCAGAAAAGAAAAATTATGTCAGCATATGATCAGAAACAATTATCCAAAATCAGCACTATTTACAATATGTTATAAAAATCAGTAAACACTATGCATATCGGCACATTTCATTTTCAGAGAAACCAGTGTCAGCATATAATCGGCACATGCTAACAAATATCAGAAATGTAATCATACAGTATGTACAATATGCTGTAAATATAAGGAAACGTATATGTACACTATCTTCATATGATCAGAACATTGTAACATCGAAACACCATGCAGTATAGGCATATGATCAGCAAAACAACATCAGAAATACAACCATGTAGTATCAACACTATATGTACAATTTGCTTAAATAATCAAAAAACACCATGCTTTATGCTCCACATATTTAAATATCAGAAATATCAGCACATATCAACATCAGAAAAACAATCATAAAGTATCAAGAGTATTTACAACATGCTATAATTGTCAGGAACCACCATGCCATATCAGTATAATTATGATCAACATATTTCAACACCAGAAACACCGATGTCAGCATAGGATTAACATTAAAAAAACCCCACTATATACAATATGCTATTGGGAAACTCCATGTGCATAGTATCAGCATTTGATGCATATTTCTATATCAGAAAACTAAAGTGTCCACATATGATCAGAACATGTCAACAAACATCAGAAACATAATTGTAGTATTCAGCACTATATGTACAAAATGCTGTAAATATCGAAAACATCACTACAGCACAGGATCAGCCTACATGTTTGTATTTCAATATCTTAACCCAGTACGTGTCAGCATATATAATCAACATGTTATCAAAACAAATACCAGTGTGTCAGTAATGATCAGAAACATAATCATATATTACCACCATACAATAACACATGTGAGTGGCATATTTTAATTGTGGAAACTCTAGTGTCAGAACATGTCAACAACAGCAGAAAGATCATCATACAGTATTTGACACTATGTACAATATGTTGTAAATATCAGAAACCACCAAGCCATATCAGCATATGATCAACCTTTTTCAAGATCAGTGTCAACATGCCATCAGAAAACACAAGTGATAGCATATAAGATCAGGACATGCACATCAACAAGAAACACAATCATATAGTATCAACACCAATTGTCATATGCTGTATCAGTAAACAGCATAACTATCAATACATTTCATTATCAGAAAACACCAGTATCAGCATATGATCAGCACATATCCCAACAAACATCAGAGGCATATAATCATAGAGATCAACATTATGTATAATATGCTGCAACTATCAGGAAACACCATACACTATTGCAAACACCACCAAGTGTCAGCAAATATGATGAATACAACTTTAAATAATATACAAATGTGTGTATAGAGATGTTGCTTTTACAAACTACAGAGCCAGTTCTCAATCCATGTGTAACCAAGAGCTTCTAGCATAAGCTTGTCTTTGCACATAATTGTCCCAGAACATTTAACCAGCCCACCATTGATGAAGTGATGAAGTTTAGGCTTCAGGTCCTGAAAAACAACACAAGATCATTAAGCAATGTATGTTGTGAATTGTTGCCTGCCCTATAGTGGCTTATGTTATTCAATTTAGAAATATACTAATTCTGCTGGAGGTAAATAAACCAATTTTTTCTAACATTTCCTAACAACAAGCATAAGTACATGTATAACATATGCAAACAAATTAATACAAAAATAGAAGTTTTTTTCAAGCATGACTATAGCTAACAAAATATTCTTACATAATTGTCACTTGTCAATTGTCCTGTCTTAAATATGACCGAAATACCCCAATTAAAATGTTATTTAAAAGATGAGTCTATATTGACTAACAGAAACACAAATGACATGTTCATTATTTTAATTGCTTTAATAGCAATTTTGACAGGACAGTATTTGAGGCAAAATGGGAACCAGAAAAACAATGGATCATGTATAATTGGATCATTTCTGTCTGAAACATTCATTTTATAATAAACACAACTTTTTAAAACATAGTCTGGTTGTTGAATGGTTTGACCTGCACAAAAATGGCATAGAAATTATTTTGTTATCATATGAAGCATATTTTCTGGTACTAGAACAACATATTGAAAATCCGTTAAAGTCCATTTCGGGAAATTGTTTTTAAAACCGATTGAAATTTTTTGCCATATTTATAATATATATATAGGTTAATTATTACCAGAGTGTTATATATTAGGAAAACAAATTGTATTATAAACCTAGTGAAGTGACCTTGATTAATTTACATCAAATTTGCAAAGTTATCAAATTCTTAAAGTATGTGATCTGAAAACAATCACATACTTTGATTGCACTGAAAATGTAAGATATTTCTGGTATATGATAAAGTACTATATCCCAATACAATTATGTATATTAAAGATGTCGCTCAGTGTTAGGATACTAGCTACCATCTTCAATGAATATATACGGAGTTCCACTTGTACATAGGCTAGCTACCACCTTCAATGAATACAAAGCCTATATACAAGTGGAACTCAGTACACAAGTCGGAATCATGATAGTAATAATTATGCTCCATCTTTTATGCTGCCCTGCTGATTTTCAGGTGCAGATACGTGTTTATGGAAGAACTGACAGGACATAAAGTGGAGCCCCAGATTATGTGTTAACTGGAATACTGGTACTAAATATTAGTGAGAGAAATTCTTGTTACAGCCCAATTCATCACCAGTGGGGTGGGTAGGCATGATCCAGGATATGTTTGTGAGTGAGGGCAAAGAGAAAAAGAGTAAAAGGGCAACCCAGTATATATGGATGTATCTATATTATAAACCCCCTACGCCAAAAAGAAGACAGGAATATATTTAGGGAGGAACGGGTACCCCTCAGATCCTTGAGGTATCCTATCCTTGATGGTCACAGGTGTGGATTTAGGAGCATCAAGTTTTATTTAATGCCACCAAACTTAACTACATTGCATTAATATTATCCCACACCCATTAAGAAATTGAGATCCGTGCCTGGTTTAAAATACTAAGACTCCATCATATGCAATCATGTGAGATAGAAAAAGTACACCTGAGTTGGTGAAATTTAGAATTTTTCTATCCCACATGACCGCATATGATGGGAGTCTTTTTCTCTCGTTTGTTCGGTAAATAAACCATTTATTTTACACGAACAGACAAAGATGGCTGAACAAGTAACTTTTTTTATTTGACCATTTTATCATAAATAAACTACACTATAGTATTTGCCGTGTTTGTTTCATGTGTTAAATAATATTTAACACTACAAATTAACAAGGTAACTTTTATAATGAAGTTTTTAATAACAAAATATTAATATGAAACTGTTTAATGACCTCACATCACCATCTCGCATTAATATGACATCATGTATTACCAACGACATCATGTTAAATGCAAGCACATGATATCCCATGTAAGATAAAAATGTCTTACATGGCTTTCTCTAATGGGATAGCTCTGTTCCATAAACCTGAGGATGAGAGAATATAGGTGTCATTTAAGCTGTGCCCCAAATCTATATACATGTATATACAGCCAAAATTATATGCTTGATATTTGACAGATTTGGATTCATATTCTTCTTGTTGTCAACAATCTGCAGAAACTAACTATAAATATATGATTAAGTAAACAACATATCAAGAGGTCCCTGTATTACCTTAGTCACTTTACCACTAGTACTGGACATACAGACTGTACATACCTCTAGGAATCCACATTTCTCTCACTTCTTCCTGATAGGCCAAGCAGTTTTCGGTCTCAAAAATTGGCTTGGCTGCTCCTTATTAACTTTCTTTCTTTTTTCCTTCAAATATACAAAAAATTAAACAAATATGACTATTAATACCTCCATTTTGAAACTAAACTAAAATAAAGTTAACGTTTGTTTTATATACTAACACACCATTACAGCTACTGGATGTGGAACATTTGAACATTTTAGACAGTCTTAGTATACTTAGTACTTAGTATTTTTACATAAGCAGCAAAAGATCTTTTATATTCACTAACTTTGCCAAGACTGAACAGCACGTATCATGACTTTTGATATGCCAGTTGTGGGGCACATGCTGGGAAGGGAAAAATCCAGTCAGAAAATGGGTCCACCGAGGTGATTTGATACTACAATAATACACTTCAGGCAAGAGCTGGACATAAATATACTACACATCTTGCCACAAATGTGTGCAAGTAAAAACAACTTTATTGATGTTTTGGCTAATAAAAATGAGAAAAACCCCACAAAACTAATACTTACAAATTCAAATATGAACATTATTTTATATTTTTATAAAACCTGAAAAATACATGTATATGAGTAAAAGTTATAAATTTGTACCCACTCAAAATTGGCTTTTATCAATAAGTAATCCAGTAGTCAGAATGGAGGTTCAGTTATAATCTTGCAGTAATTGTTGTATGAACAGAAGTTTAACAAACGTACAGAAGGGAAAGGAAATATTTTATGTGACGATGCACTAAACACATTTTATTTATGGTTATATGGCATCAGACACATGGTTAAGGACCACACAGATACTGAAAGAGGAAACCCGCTGTCACCACTTCATCGGCTACTCTTTTTGATTAGCAGCAAGGGATCTTTTATTTGCACCATTCCACAAACAGGGTAGTACATACCACAGCCTTTGATATATCAGTCGTGGTGCACTGGCTGGAACGAGAAATAGCCCAATAGGCCCACTGATGGGGATCGACCCCAGACCGACCGTGCGATTTACCAGTGAGCTACGTCCCACCCCATAACATACAGATAGTGACATGTCACTAGTTTCTGAGCATAAATTTGCTAATTTTAAAAACAAAAATTTGATAATCATCCCAGACATTAGCCACATTGATTATTTTGTTGCCACTTAGATATATAAATATATACATATATACACAGTAGAATCTTGTTGGCTCGACCTCGGAAGGGTCAAACAGACAGCAAAGCACGAACCAAAAACGAAGTCCTGAGGTTTTGTTTTGGTAAACCCTTACATTAACTTATAATGGGTCGAGCATGCCCAGGGTCGACTATAAGCCTTCGCTCGAACTAAATCATTGGTCCCGTCTGTGTTATTAGCTAAGTTCCCTCAAACTGGTGATCCATCAAATATCAAATGGAAAACCACTGAAAAGGACTAACAATTGCTGCGCTTGTGCAGTTGGTTATTACAACCTTAGGATTAATTATTTAGGCAGAACAAGCTATAGATAAATCAGAGAATCGCAACAATAGCCATGCAATCCTTTCTTTAACATACTTGTCATGTTATTTTTCAGTGGCCATCATTAATTATCTTTCAAGTACAGCTAGTGTTACGGTACAAACAATTAGTGCACAAAATTTAATGACCTTGGTGTAAAGCGTTACTTTGAACACATCTACAAGACCAGTTCAGCAACCACAAATTTAATTAATACTGACAAGGGCTTCAACATCACACAATTGGAGTAATGTTTTATAAATTCTTTCACTCTGATATTTTGCTATATAACACCTTGATGAAATTTTAAAGTTTTTAGTTATCAAAATAATATGTATCTAATTCTAACTGATGTTACAGAAATATCCAATGTTAACCGAACACTTTTTCGAGCACCAACGGAATTCGAGCCAACAGAATCCAACTGTACACCCACACACACACACTCCATGACAAAGGATGTTTACAACACAAGTGCCTAAATTATATTTCCCTGAGTGTTTATTACCTCTGAATTATTCTGCTAAATGAGTAAATATTTAGTCCAGTCAATGTTTACAAACTACCAACCTTTCTTTGCCAGCAAAGTAATTTGTATTTATTGTAGATGAGCAATTTGTATTCACTGTAGATGTCTTGAAAACTGAAAACCCGTTCTAAAGTTAATAATAACCTTTCATTAATATAATCCCAAACTTAATACGTCTGTTTGGTAAACTTTATATTTAACTATAATTTCAGTCAGCCATTACTCGATATTCAAATGACGTATGGATATGTGATGCAGTTATTTTTTTTAATGGAAATGAAGTCAAATGTAAATTATGTCATTTTGGATATCTGTGGAACATATGTCATATCGGCCAATCAGAAAGAGGTGTACTTTTATTACAGCCAATTGTTGCACTACAAAGCTAAGCGGATATATGAAGGAAGTCGTATGCTAAATATGAACCTTGTTATACTATTTCTTGCATTTTGTCGACTTAGACAATCTATCTCAGAAATGGTGCAATTTGTCATATGCCAATGTATATCCGTAGAGAGAAAATTGCAATGATAAAATCTGATTTCACAGTCTTTACCAAAGGGTTGCCCATTTTTCGCAGAAAGGTTGTCATTAAAAATTATTATTTTACATGATACTTCTGATTATTTTACTTGTAGATATGTTTTAAATAAAAAAAATTGGACTCGTTCAAAGCTTTAGCAGTTGGTTTCAGAATTATAATTTTAGGTGATTCATACTAGTGAATTGTAGCCACAAGTTTGCTCTACTTTATGTAAAATGTGATAAATTATTATTTCCTTGTTCTTGCTTATATTGACAGTGATTCTGGATTTAAATGATGTTGCAATGTTTTCATTAGCTGAGAATAGTTCACAATTATTTCCTTGACCCCTGAAATACTGTCACAGACATCAACAGTTTCATCATCTATGATAAAATATCAGAGATTTTGCAAAGTGTGCAACTACTAGATCCTCAATCAGTACAAATGTGAGTACTAAAGTGCAAGGTTTAGTGCCATGAATGCATGGCACCACATAACAAATTTAATTTTCCTGATTTAATTATGCAAAGATTTTATGTGATCATTAATTTGTAGTAAATTATCACCAGTACTTGAAAATCAGAATTTGGCAAATTAAGGGGCAAAACAATTTTGCTTAAACTGATGGGAATTTGTTTATTAAGGTACATGTACGCTTACATTTTGAAAGTTGCATGTTCCACATTTCACTATTTTTGCATGCATTTGTGATAAACAGTAATTTAATGGTGGCCATGTGGCAAAGTGCCTCATGCAATGCCCTTAAAAATATCACCACCAAACTGGCTGTGCTTTATTTTTATAATTGGGTCATCATACTCAAAGGCTATACTCCTGGAAGTTGTTAACTTGTATTATGAAAACATGAAACCGTTCATACTTTTTTAATTTTGAATGAGTGCTATTGCATTACATTTACCAGCTTCAGTGGTGTTCTGGTTAAGCCATAAGGCTGGTAGGTACTGGGTTCGCAGCCTGGTATCAGCAGTTTTATGACTCAGTGGGTAGGTGTTAGACCATTACACCCTCTTCTTTCTCACTAACCACTAAAAACTAACCCACTGTCCTGAACAGACTGCCACAATACAGAGTTTGACAAATCCGCTAGCCCGCAGGGCTAGTGGTTTCCACCCCTCATCTAGTTCGGGCTAGTGAGCTAGCTAGTTTGGGCCAGTGAGAAACACATCGCTCGCTCATGTGTTTTTTCTTTTTCTCTCAGCAGAAATTACAGTATGCATTGTTTACTTTTCCCTTTCAAAGTTTCTGGCACAGGAAATAAGTCTAATGACATGCGTGTTTTGATTGGTTGGACACGTCACGCGGTAGTTAACTCGCACATATGTTTTAGGCTAAAACTTGGAAATCACCAATCACGACAACAGGTTAATCTCATTCAAGTAAACCCCAGTCATGCTTTGAATTTCAGTGTTTGTTTTATTTACCTATTGGTTTCTAATTTAACACGTCGCTGACATGTGGTTATTGGCAATTTGTCGCTGACATGTGGTTATTGGCAATCAGGAAAACAATGTACTTTAATGATAACTGCACTCGGCTTGGCCTATTACATGTAGTGGTCTGGATAATGCGTCACGGCAGCCGATGCAAGATGGTACCTTTTTTGTTCATCAATTAACAACGGATTAGATGTCACCGTTATATTCGTTTGATATCGGCATGACCCGGGATGATGCCCTGTTTTTGAGCAATTGGCATCGCCGTTCCTGGCAACAGAAATAGTAGGGCCCTAAACATGATTTAAGTGTTTGTTTTATTTTACTGTTATACTCGTAAAGGTGTAATGTCACAAACATTATATACAAATCCAGTTATAATTGATCAGGAATTTGGGCTAGTGCTTTATCTTGGTGGGCTAGTGGTTTTCACAAACCCACTAGCCCTGTGGCTAGTGACTTTTCAAAATATTTGTCATACTCTGCACAATAGCTGAGGTGCGTGCCCAGAACAGTGTGCTTGAACCTTAATTAGATATAAGCATGAAAATAAGTTGGCACGGCATGGCATGGCATGGCATGGCATGGCATGTATTACATTTCTACGGGACTTGCTAAAGTTTGCCTTGTGGCCCCACTGTCTACCTGTATAATTTGTGGGTCTAGGACATAATTAAAAGGAGGTGTTTCCAAATAACAAACACATTTTACCAGGTAAAAACATTGATCATATAGTACATGTTTATGATCTAATGGAAAAATATCAAACAGTAAAAATCACAGATTAATCTTGATTCTAATGGATACAATTCTTCATTAAAATACAGAACTATCATCGACAAACATCTAATAGTAATACCAAGAGACAATGTTCCTATTAACAATTTGATTTAAATGCCATAAGCATTTTATTCTGTTATGTTTATCCATTAATCAAAGAACCATTACTAATAATTATATTATATAACAATAAAAATTAAAAAAAAAAGAAAATTAAGTATTAAATAATTTAATAGTTATCATTGGTGTTTTTTGGTGTTTTTTTTTTTTTAATCTGTCATTGTGCATTTAAAAGTTGCTCTATTTATTCCTGGCACTTGTAAATAATACAAGATATGTAAAAACTCTCTTCCATATAAGAATCAATCAATAAGCAATTGTTATTACAATAAACAAAGCTCAAAGTAAGTATTCTCTTATATGAGACTATTAATTTGACTATCAATCTGTACACATGTGTACGTGGCTTAGTGATTATTAACAACATGCAAGTGATGATGCAATTATTAACTAAAATGTTATTTGATCTGATAATTCTTAAATATTATAATACATCATTTTAATACCATTTTAGGATTCCAAGCCTCCTCCACCTTATCTAAGAACTTAATTAATTTATACTAACCTGTAATGCATTCTTGAAGAACTGGATGACTTCCACAATGTGTTCAACAGCAAGGTAAGGTGACAGCATTCTAGCATCCATGTTTGTTTCACCAGAAGTCACTTTCTGCATAATACCTGTAGGCCACAGGGTGGAGTCCATCAAGTATGGTGATAACTTGTCACTGGCATCTCTATTTGAAGTGGATAAATACCTGAAAGCAAATCTTTTTAGAACACAAATAAGTGTGTCCAAGAGTTCTGTATTTTCATGCCATGCTTCTCCATTCAACTGATCCATACATTCATCTGGAATTGGTTTTCTATATTTGTTTTCCAGTGAATAAACAACATCATCTGCCATCAATACTTCAACAAATTCATAGAGCCCAATAATATAGCACAGGTGTACTTTGGAGCAGAAGGTAGTTACTGCTGGAATTTGTACAGATATCAAAGACTGCCATTCTTTGAGTAATTGTGAGATATTCTGAGGATCATCTTGTTGTATTATTGGATTTTGTGTTAACAAGTGAAAAGCCATTTCCAGATAGTTTAATAATCCTTGTAAATTACTTGGATTTTCTTCTTTTAGTCGCAGTACAGATTTTTCTAGATCTTTTTCAAGTGGCATCTGTGGAACATTCTCACGTATTTCGTCAAACACTTTTTTTGACATTTGCAATATTTCCCCAGAAAAAATGATACGAGGGAATGTTGCCTGGATTTTCAGGTATGGCTTATTTATTAAGCATGAGTGTGCAACCTGCATCTCGATCTGATAGAAATCATAATCCCTCTGAAGACCACAACCAGGGTTTGTGTTGCACTGAGAAAGCTTCAACAAATCTTCATCAAGAGGGTTGGGGATGACTTCTGTTTTTGTCAGATCCTCAAGATTAATACAAGGAAGTACTGATGTGTTAGTACTTTGTTTCAGAAAACTTGTGGAATAACAGCTCATACACAGGCTGATTATGACGGCATTGTCAAGAAACTCATTGTGCATTTTCTGAAGAGCTGTCAAGACCTGGAACAGTGGTGATGTATCATCCATAACAAGTGTTTCAGATAAATTGGTATGTTTATGGATCCTTTCCATTTTTCCAATATCAGAATTGTATCTTTGAAGAAATGGAATGTGATTTATCAAAATATTCCACGACTCTCTGAATTTATCATGTGTGTTAATAAGTGCCTCTTTTGAGTCCTTATTGCCACTTTGTTCTAAATTATAAATAAATGTTTCTAGTGTTGTCTTGTTACATTCAGCTTTTTTAATTCTGTTTCTGAAATACCTAACAGTGCAAAGATGCCATTGAACAAGTGGCAGTAGATGAGACAGCATATCCAACATCACTTTCTTTTCGAACACTAGCCCTAAAAATGGAAAGGATGATCCCATTTTGGCATTTAAAAATTCTATCTCCATATTTTCCATTGTTGGTGGTCTTGTTATTCTGAAGAGTCTTGTCAGATGTTTGGAGTCTCCATGGTCATCAGGAATCTCATTCAGTGTTTTCTCAAACTCAACAGCAGGATTGTCACCCACAGTCTCAGAATTCGTTATTACTATTTTCTGAACAATATCAAATCGATCTTTCATAAGGAGGACTACATTTTTATCAAACTCTCTTTCAAAATTGTCCCTTTGCTGTTTATTCAAAAACTGAGATGGATTTTCAAAAAGCAGTGTCTTTTGACCATCAAGTACATGATGCAGAAATTTGCAGAGCTGGGCATCACCAAACAAAGTGAGTGTTTTCAATGCTTTCCAGTGAATTTTTAACTGTTCAGTTAAATGTTCAATCACTTGACCTGCATCATCCAATTTCAAGACTCTAGCCAAATCATCAATGGTCTTGTTCTGTAAAGCAAGTGATCCAACAAAAGATCCATGTATCAGAAACTGTAACAGTCGGAAAGCAACAGGTGAAAGTCTTCTTATAGAATTTAAAGGATTCTTTACAAAGTCATTTTCAAAACATGTATAGCCATGATGTGCATCATGCATATCTTGAATACTAATTGTTTTCGATTTTCTGTGCTCATCTGGAAACTGACACTGGCAAACTGAACATTTTGTGTGTTTTTTACCTCTATTATCCTTTATTGCAGTGACAAAGGTACAAGAACAGTTAATGAATGATACCATATCAACGTTTTCCAATTTGAGAGTACCAAGTGTTTCTGAAGCACCTTCATCAGGGCATGAATATATATACACCAGATCCAGTTGAACAGGATTTACAAGACATCTGCTTAATACTGAAGTACTTCCACTTGCCTCTTGCACAGTAATGATACTGAACAGATGAACTAGGAAAGACACCATGCTGAAATTCTCATTACCAGTTGATGAACTGATATGTAACAGTGGGAAATCAAAGTCCTCTGATGCACACAAGCACTCAAGAAGATGGATTATCTGCTGTGAAATAGAACAGTTTTTAGCAGACTGTACAAATGATTCTGAAAAAGATTTTTCTGTGTCTGTACGTGGACTAACAATTTGCTTTAAAAATTGTTGCTGGATTACAAAAGAACACATCTTCATCAAAACTTTGGGATTATCATCAACACATTCCACTAGTGAGCCTATTGTGCTACTTCTAAGAGAATCATGTTGTGCCCATGGGTTGTGCTCCACTGTCTGTATCCTGTGTTCCAAATCAATGTCAATGTCATGGAGAAATTCTGGCATGTCAGTACAAGCCTGTCGGACTTCATCAAACCCTTTCAATCCTCCACCTTCAACAAGAGTTCGCAACAACATTTTCTGCATGGATTCTATGGCACTGTTTTTGCTACATCCCTTTTGTTCATTTTGACATGAATGAAAGATGCTGCACATTTGTTGCCAGTAACTGGTCTGTTTAAACCCCACATTTTTGCTTTTTATGAGACAAGATACACTTGTTATGACAGACTTGAGAAAAGCTATAGCAGTCAATCTTTTAAAATTAAATTTGTCTTCAACAGAGATAATTTGTTGACACTTTAACATTTCTTTAACCACAGCGCACTTATTTTCATCAACTCCATCAAGCAGATCAAATTCATTCAGAATGAAGTGGTGTAACACATCTATGACAAGAGCTGCTAAAACTGAAGCTCCCTCTTGTGTCTCGCTATCTGCATCAAAGAAATCATTCAAAATTTGAATGAATTTATTGTTATCACATTGGTTATCATTCAAAATATCTAATCCAGTACTTACTTCCATAGCAAGAGCTTGATGCAAAATTGGGCCCAAAAAGTAGAAATTTGGTTCAAATACTTTTGTTTTCAATTTTTTGAATGTCTGAGCCAAAATCTGAGAATTGGGATCAGTTGAAAGGCAAGAGCTTAAATAACATGTCAGAAAGTGTTGTAGATCTTTTTCAGCATTCACCAATCTCTGTCTTAAATCACAGAGAAGAGAAAAGATAAAGCACAAAAGATCTTCTGAACCTAGTCCTTGCATTAAGATGTTTTCACCTAGTTCTAACAGGGTATCACTTGGGAGGTTGTATGGAATAATGATCAATGTTGCAAAATCACTGCAGATTCTCAGGTATTGCATGATTCTTGGCTCCAATGAAATTTCACTGGAAAGAGATAAAACTAAGCTCACACTTCTTAGCCACTTGTCAACACAGAATGTAGAGCTTACCTTTTGTGAAGGTATTAACAGTCTACAACAATAATTTACCAATCTATGTTTTGTTGCAGAAGTTTCTTCAGTATTGCCATGATCCTGCCCCTTGTTGGCATCATCTTCAATGTGTTTGTCAGCTTTATCAGCTCCATATTCAGAATCAGTTTCACAACCATTGTTTTTATCATTTTTTGAAAAACACGCTTTCAGCATAGCTTCAAAGGAAGTGTCTATCACTTGGAGGCAGGCATCCATTAAATTCAGTGAAGACATCAGATATGATTCATGCATCCAGTAGATCACATGTATTTCAGTAACTGCTTCAACAAATGTAACATCAGTCAAGGATATTAATGGCTTCATCATCAACACTATTACTTGATGTTTTTGTTCAAATGACATGAATGTCTTTCCCATAGCAGCAATGTATCTACAAAAGTCAATGAAGTAATCATCAACTTGTGAGCCTACCTGTAAGTATTCACACTGGAACAGTTCCTTTGCAACTGACTGGATTATTCCTCTGAAATGGCTGCACATTTTATTTTTAACACTTTTGAATGTGGCATCATCATCATTATCAGGAAAATCTAACTGAAATGATCTCAGTGTTTCAAGAAACAAACCTTTCAGACCAGCTATTTTCTGAAAAAAGTGACACACAAATGGATACTGAAATGAAGTTATCAGTATAGGACAATGATAGCACTGGGGACCAGCAGGTGGTGGAATGTCAGTAATGTTCACTATATTTGGGTTAAAGGCAAACTGTTTCCATACTCTCAAGACTTCCTTCTTGTCAGCCGCATCAACAAATACATCCCATGCATTTTTCAGTTCAAGTTGATACACAAGAGCTGCCAGTGAGGGTTTCAAGTAATCATAAATTTCCTGCTCAAGGGCACCATGTAGAGTAGAGGCTTTGAAGAGCTTGAAAGTGTTACATACAACATCCAACTGCCAATTATCGTTACTCGTCTCACTGGATGCTCTTTCGTTAACAAATTGCACTGTCAGTTCTTCAAGAAGACCTAAAAGTTCTTCATTAGAAAGTAGTCTATCAATAATATCCCTCAGATGAGCCACTGTACGGTATCCATTAGAGTAGCCAATGCAGGTGAATGCCCAGAAAAGGTAACTGGTAATAAATGATGTCAATGGCCTCTGTTCTTTGATAACTTCTTCCATGGTTTTGTCCAACAGGCTCTTTACCGGCCGTGGACAAATATCTAGTTTATCCACAAATGCAAGCTGCCAGCTACTGAGGAAATTAACACATCCAAAAGTAATGTTTCTAACTTCCCTTTCTAAATGTATGATGATCACAACATGTTTCATGTATTTTGCTTTTGTGTGCACAAATTCAGTCCTGTGTTTCTCAACAATTGACTTCATCAGAAGAAAATTCTTTATGTCTTGATATGCTGAACACTGAATAATTAGCCATTCATGATCAGAATCTTTCCAGAAATTACCAATTCGCTTTGAAAGTTGTTTCTCTGATTTAAACGAGCTAAGACTTTCAATCTGACATTGTGATGAAACTGATTTCAAGCAGGCCTCCATGTCTGTGTGTATGTTACTATGAGTAAACACCATCAATTTGAGACACTCGTCTGATTGGTTCTGAAGTACATGCTGAATATAAAATGCTAACCCAGCATGCAATGGCAAGTTGAAATATTTTTCTTTCAATTCTTGTCTTTCCCAATTATTCTCTTGCGCAAAAATTGATTTTTCCATTCTAATTATACCATCAGGTGTGCAGGTATGAAGCAAAATGTCTTTACATTTTGTTAACATTTTTGAAAGATCATTATCACCTTGATCAGTTAGCACAGTGTCATTCTTCATTGTCAGTATGTGATGTACTAGGCTGGCCAGCATATCTGAAGTAAAAATTGGAACAAAGTCACTTTTAGAAAATGAAACTCCAATCACTGATGTGATTTTGCTTAACCAAGTGTCCATCTCCTTGACCAATTTTGATTCTTCAACTGTTAGTATATTCGACAAACAAACATTCTGCTTTTCAAATCTATTCAAGAAAGGAGGATCTGACTGATATAGTTTACTTTCTTCAACAAGGACAATGCATCTGAATTTGTCATCAACATGACACAGTGGGTTGCCGTAAGCACCGTGAGCAATTCTGCAGTTGTTTTTTTTCCCAACAATTGTGTAGTTCTGATTAAGCATATCATACAAACTACCATAGATGCTGTCAAGATCTTTCAAGATGAGAACAATGCCTTGTTCCATACAGAGGATTATTCTGCTGAGAATCCTGTAGTTGTAGTCATCTGTCAAATCTTCCTCAAACTGGCTGCCTGTTATCAATGCATACTCTCTGCCCATGTCTTGAAGCACGTTTTCAATGATGCTCAGTGCGGAGTCACCAAAAGTAGAAAGCGAGAGATGCCTGGCTCCAGAGTCATTGATATTTTCCTTTATCAGTGAAACAATATCAATAACCTCCTTTCCCTGGAGCACATTTTCGTAATTCATATTGACACTCACTAATTGTTCCTTATAAACTTCCACCACTGAGTTGACTTCTGAAGGAAGACCTCCAAAGTTGCGCAGTAGACCTCTTAACACTATGTTACCTTCATGGATTGGATCCTTCTCATTTGATTTAAGTTTGCTGAACTCACTGGACACATATTTAACCAAAGAGTAATAATCACGCAGTCCATGGAAGTTTGAATATCTCTGTTTTTCTATGTAAGATTGGTATGCATATGCAATGGCTTCTAAAAGAACATGGTCTACATTTTGATAATACCTGGTTACCTGTGATTCATTTAGAGACAAAGAAGACCTAAAGCGATTATCATCATTCACAGATACTTCACTAATAGATACTCCAGTCCTGTAGAGCTCTTCTACATCCATATCTGGTCTAGAAAGGTGAATGGCTCGGTTCATTTTGGCTGCATCAAGAGCCCAGTTAGAAATACCTACTACAGCAACATCAGGTACTTCACTGTCACCAGGCTCGAGCAAACTGTGCAGAACTTTGAGTGGGTTAAACCTTGAAACCTCTGCAAGACCTATTTCATCAAGAATAACCACTGGCAGAACATCACTTTCTTTGTTATGCTCTTGATTTCGTTTTGCTTTATCAAAGACCTTAATAATCCCATCAGATGTTGAAGACTCTGATCCTTGATATGAAACAAAATACAGCTGAGGAAGTGACTGGAAATATTCATCCTCTGAATCTTTTCCTCGAAGATTACTCCTAATCAACTGGAGTGACAATGACTTGCTACAACCAGGCTTGCCAACAACAAATATTGGAATGCGGTTCAGAATACACACCATGATGACAAAAACATTCTCTTGTAAAGCTGTGTTTTTTGCTGTTCCTTGTGGTAGATGCATTCTTCGCAAAATATATTTTTGCTCATTATCAATAATACCCAAAATATCATCTGCTGAAGTCAGTTCATTAACATCATGTTTCATAAACAATTCTAACATTTCTTCCCTGTACTGACGTCTCTCATTTGTCTTAACTAGACGTGAGTGATAAGAGTGTGCCAGAGCCAAAATTATAGAGTTTATTTCAAGTTTCCTTTTTATCAGTTCAGGATATTTCTTTTCCAATGTACCTTTGAACCAACAAATCAGTCTCTTACATCGACTAACATCACGAAGACTGACAGAAGATTCATTTTGTAATCTTTCTTTAATGAAATTCTGTGACATGACAAGCAATTCTACCAACAGTCTAACAAAGTTATTTGTTACAATATCTCCAACCATTCTCTGGATATATTCCTTTTCATCTTCGTAAGTTAAATTTCCATAGTCCCAAACAAAATCAACCATCGTTTCTGGCAGTGGATTAACTCTGTAAACAAGTTTTGACTGTTCATCAGTCTTGACTTTCATTGTTAAACCAGCTGTTAAAATGGAATCTTCATTTCGCAGTTTATATGGATTGCAGGCAGCCATCAAAACAAGATTTGGTGCCAGAAACACTTCTTGACATCTATGATGACAAATTATATTATTGATCAATCCAAGGTGATTACAAGTGTTTATTTCATCAAGAAACATCCACACTGGTTCTTCTATGTTTGATCTAGCTTCAGCATTGGCATCCATAACCCTTGTGATGATGGTGGACTCATCAGTGCCTGCATGTATATTTTGAACATGAAGTTCAACATCACAAATCGTAGCAAGATAGCGAATCAAGCTAGTTTTCCCACACCCAGTTTCACCCATGATAATCACAGGGACATGTGCCTTGATTCTCAGTATGATGAGAATCATTTTCAATAGATTGTCAGGCGTAAGAGCATAATCATGACCAAGCTTGGCAACTGTTTCTTGTGGCAGTTCTCCTGGTTTAGATCGAGCAACTCTTTTAAGAATTTCCTGTAGCTGTTTCTGATCCAGAGAGGAGAAATCCGGCAACTGCTTCCCCACTTGTCTTTCAAACAGATCTTTTATGTGTTCTGGCACAAGCTCTTTGTCTCTGTACAGAGCAGAGAGTGTCTGGATGTCTGAGTTATGAAACGCAACAATCAGGTGATTACTTTCTGCCCACTGGATCATACTTTCAACTCTTTTTATCATAGAGTTTGCCGATGTGCAGGTGCTAAATGATTCATTGGACACAGAATTCATTTGTGAGACATTTGCAACTTGGTCTGATCTACAAGTTTCAAGTGATCGCATAGAAAACTCTCCAGAGAATTCAAGTAGTCCACGCATCAGTGATGATTTCACACTGTTTATCTCTTCATTACCAAGCATTGCAAGAAGATTTGATGATCTAAAAAATAAACTGCAAGACATCTTCTTTAACTGATCAGCTAAAACACTGAGAAAAATATTTACAATGGAAAATGACAAGTCATTATATGAAGAGAAATGCTTTTGCAACAAATACCGACATTTACGAGCTGATAAACATTTTGCAGTATTTTTTCCACTGAAGTACAAATCATCCTTATCCAACATTCCCTGTTCTTTTTTATTTAAGTAACAACACACAACTTGAACAGAACTACAGATTTCCCGTCTAATCTTAAATGTTTTAAATTTGTCCCACTTCAGATGTTTGCGACAGAAGTACATTGTTGTCTGCAATGAATTTCGGAGGACATTGTTAATTGAATTGGCTATTTCAATGCTGATGTGTTGTGTTGGTAACTTATAGAGTGAAGATCCATCAACAAGAAATCCCAGAATGATCAACTGAAACAGAAGAAGATCCAAATCACTGGGTTTTGAAACCATTCCAATATCAATATGGAGAACATCATGCGGCATCAGCTTTAACTTTGACATTCTAACAATCAGTTCTGTTATATCAATGTCTCCACTGATGTGAAACGAACACACACCCATATCCAGATCATCTGCCATGTCATGAATTAGTTCAGTCTTCCCTTGACCTGGAAGCTCTGAAGTAATAGTCACTATGTTAGGCCACAGTTGTCTGAAACACGACTCAATGGAGCTTGGTGTCATTGGCTGAACATGATGTACATATGAATCAAAGTGATCTAGAAATGGGTGGTGTGTACTCCCTTCACAAGTAATTGCTAAATATGCTCTATTTGTGTGCAACATCTTCTTCAATTCATCTACAAGTTTGAACTGCACTTCATTTATTAGTTTTTCAACTCCAACAATACAAAACAGTTGCTTCTTTAACATTGGTTCCTGAGAAAGAAGACATCTTCACAAAAGAAGATAAAGATGTTCCCACTTTGTGTCATTGTGGCAAAACAAAATTTGGTGAGGCATTGGAAGAAATCCAGTTGTATTCCTATAAATTGCTAAAACAGTTGGAATAACTTGTTTGCTGTTTTCTTCTAAAGCAGCGACAAACAGCTGACCTTTCTGCACAACATCTGAAATGTTCTGCTGACATTTCATTTTCTCCCCACTGTCCATTTTAAAACACTTGGGCATAAATTGAACATCTTTCAATGCAACTTCAAGTGTTTGTCCAACTAAATGTAATGAGTTACTTAAATCATCTTGCCACTCTGCTATGGTTTCAAAACTAGTTCTAACTTTATCAAGACATCCTGTACCACAGCCTCCATATTCAAAAAGTGTAGCAACTTCTTCTGAATATGATTCATCTTTCAAGCAATTTTTTATTTTGAACAACTGTTTTGGATAAAAGCAATTTAACCAGTAATATATTTTACGATTTTCATCCAAAATCATTGTCCATTCGTCAAAGATTTGTTCAAGATGTTCTATTTCAGCCTTTAATTCACTTCTGTTATAAGTTGCTTCGTGTATTCTAGAAACATAATCAGGATGACCACACTGAGCAAGTTTCTCAAACCAGTCAGCAATACACATCACATTGTCCAAAGCATCAATAAACAGAATTAAATCTTTTTGTAATTGTGCTTTTTCTTTACCGTTTTCCTGTTGTTTTGTTTCTGTATTTACAAGTAGCAGGGCACGACTTCTCATGTCTTCCAATTCAGCTTTTGACCCAATCGTTTTAACACCTTGTTCTGTGTACTGTACTTGTAGGTCACAAATACCTTTTTGTTTTAAGTGAATAATAAATTTTGTTCCTTTTTGCTGGACTACATTTTTAACAATGTCTTTTATGAGTTCACCTTTGTTAGAACAATACTTGTAAAGTGATCTGAGACTGTGAATATTTGCATTGCAATCATTAATTTTTAATGATAAACTTGTGATTTGATTTGCAGATCTTTCCAATGTTTCGAGGATGGTCTCTACCCGACTGTTATTTGTTAGCTTTAGAATTGGGCTTACAAATCTCCTGACATCTATGAGAGCAGAAATGGTAGATTCTTGTATGAGCTGTTCTGAATGCTCTTCCACTGAATCAATAAGTTGACGTAAGTCTTCTTCAACAGTTTCATGAAGAAACTCAACCAATGAAGATGCTCTACTAAGTTCATTCAAAACATCAAAAAAGTCACCAACAATAACCTTATGAATATATGAAAGCTGCCGTTTGGTTTCTGAAAGTTGCTTCAATGTTATCCTAAGTGATGTACTTTTTTTCAGTGCATGGAAAGATTCCACTGCTCTACAAAAGTTTATGTCTACGATTTCATTAGTATTTAAAATACTCAAGATTTTTTTAACAATCAGTACTTTTTCTTCATAGATACCATACTCTGTGTATATTTTCATAGTGTCTCTAATCCAAGTTGGTAATTTTTTCTTCAATATTTGTTCTGCATATTTTATTTCTGTTTCTGTTTCAAGACTGGGAATGTCAAGAATAATTTTTACTTCAGAAATATCACAATCATCTTCTGAGAAAAGTGGCCTCCATGCAGCTTCATATTTATCTATGCCCTCACAATTCAAAACTTTTAGCACAGATAAAATGGAAGTGGGAAACTGGTCATGTCGATGATCATTATCTTCAGGATCACTATCTTCACCACACAATTTAGACAAGGGTTCTTCTGGGCAACCAGATTTCAGATCATCTTGTGGATGTTCTATAGCCATGTTCACCAGATCTCTACAAACAGTTAAAAAGACTTGAGAAGCTAAAAGCTCAATAATTCTTTCACTGAAGACCTCATCATCTAAAGGTGCAAGAAATGTTCCATCTGACAGTTCAGATAGAGGTAGATCATCAAATAACAGTTTTTTTCTCTCAAGACAGATTTGTGCCCATTTTGTGTCTGGAATATTTAGATACAAATCTTGTGTTTTTGCTCTATCAAGATGGTGCACAATATTCAATGCTACTAAAAGATATCTTTCAGCTTCAGTTATTAGTCTTTTTGATGACTGCCATGCTTTATTTATCTCCCGACGTTTGCTTTGTTCTACTGAACATAATAAGTCAGTGATGCTTCCAGTTTCATAATCTTTCTCAACATTCAATAATTTCTTTATATCCTTACATCTCAGCTTTTCTGAAATTAGCCGTCTTGTAAATGATTTGAGTAGTTGGTGTGCTGTGACAAAAACCTTTCTGTTTTTCACCTCGCTACTAAAAACACCTTGTACATTCATAAGTTTCACCCAGAATTGTCTGTTTTTCAGCATCAAAGTCAATTTATCCATTTCTGTTTCTGCTTCAGATAATCCAGATAAATCCATAGCCACCATCAACAACTGTGTGAACAGCCTACAACAGAAAAAACTTAAGAATGTAAACAGTGTATAGTTTATCAGGCCTTTGCAGAACATTATCCTTCATTTCACATTTTTTACCCAATATTTACTCATTTACTATATATATATATATATATATGGCAGTCATATATATATATCAATCGGTCCCACTTGTCGTCACTACCAGGGAGGAGGGGGTTGGGGTTGGAATGGAAAACAAGAAAGGAATAAAATAAAATTTAAAAGATGATATTTGACAAATAGTTATTATTATAATTTTTTTAATCATTGTGACATTTGTATTGTTTTCTTGAATCATGAACACTAAACAATAAACATGAAAACTTTTCTTTTTTTTAATTGCATCGGTGAAAAACCCACAAATTGCATATATTTTACATAATGGAATAAATAATATAAAAAAGGACTAAAAGTTTGTTTTGTTTTGTTTTTTACGAGCTACTCTCGATATACTAAGTCAAAACCTATACTAGCTCGAATGCTTTTTTTACAATTGACCGTTCAAAATTTGCGCCAAAATTTCCTCAAATCAAACTGCGCACCTTTTTCTCTTTGGCTTATTAATGCTCCATTCAAAATTCCATAGCACCACCACCCACTCCCACCTGCTACCGATTTCAGTCAGACTGCTGGTGCTCCCTTGCACCTGCCAGTGCAGGTGGTCCCCTCTCCCCCCCCCCCCCAACTTTCTGTCTTGGACGGAAGAGCTCGCTTTGCAAGCACTTGCACCCACGACAGGCGTGCGCTACAACAGCTTGCTCTGAATGTGCACGTTAAACCCTATGACATGACATATTATTTTTAATTCCCATATATGTATAAAAAGTATGAGTATTCATACGTGTCCTGAGAATTCATAAAATCTTGATCGCACCGTAGAAGTGTTTGACAGCCTCAGCTAGCGCATGTTTAGACAAAGAGTAATAACATCTTCACTGATTGGATGAAATCTGACCTCTTCTGGCTCTAGAGATAACAGTACATGTAGCTGTTTTGTTTAAAGAAGAGGTGGAAACCTGTAGTTAATTTTAAAATCCATTATAATTATTGGATACACTCTACAGTTAACAACAAATACATTTATAGATTATTTCAGTATATTTTATGCCATTTTAAGCAGTTTGTATTGCACAAAAGCCTCTTGCATCGGACTTCCGTGCATAGGTGTTGACAGGTGTTGATTGTAACCAGTTGCAAATTCTGGTCCTTTGTTTTAATTCTTGGAACCGGCGTGACATCACACGGCCTAGTTACCGTTCATCTGGGTCTTTGGTAGTGAAGCAAAGCCTTAGTGATTACTGTTTTTCATAGAATAAAGTTTTCATATTAACTTTTTGTAGGACTTGCATATTGTCATTTATTTTCTGTAGCTAACACATAGTTGCAGCATGTCTTATGAGTATTATAGCAGTTTGGGTTGTCATAACAGAAGCGAACAACGGGAATCTGAATTAGTACAATCTACATTTTTTACCTACGTGTTTCCGTATAGTTAGTTACTTAGTATGTCAAAGGGACCTGACTAGAGGCAGGCTGGGAAGAATATAAATTTTTATTGATGGAATTTTCATGTAATATTAATTATAAATTTCAACAACTTTGAAATAATAAGATAATTATTAATATAATAATGATGATGTAGGCTACAAAATATATAATTGCAACTTTAAATTACAGTATTATTATTGTAATTTTATTATATAGATGTAATGGCTACCATAAAAATGTTCTACTGAACTGAATACATTCTTTTATTCTTTAAGCCCCCTCCCCAGTTTCTTGAAATAATAAAATGATTTTGTTTTTACAGATTGTGAAATTATCTAATGATGTTGGCCTTTCTTACCGGTGGAATGCAGGTGAAAAAAAATATAGCAATAATAAAATATAGCCAACCTCAGGCCTTGTCATCTAAGGGGAGTAATATCTCTCTAGCCACCCCCCAAGATTAGTTCAAGAAGAATAATATATACTGTAAAATGGGTAATATTCGCGGGAGTAAATTTTCACGACCAGTCAATTACAGCCATTTCGCGGTTTATAATTAGTCGGTAAAAAAGAAGGAAATAAAAAATGAAAAAGAACAAATTCAATACTACTGCATACTTTTTAATCCACAAAGATAAAAGAACTGTGACTGACTTAGCCTAATACTATAATAGTAATTGACCGATAACCAAGTGGTACAATCACAAACGTGTTATCTCGAGATGGCCGCTTAGCATGTGCACAATGAATGACGGTAATCCCGAATTCATTAATACATTTCGGTGGTTGAAAACGTCTCATCCTATTTTGTTTGTGTACACACATTCTCAATTGTACCAACGGATTAGGCTTATGTCAAGAATGAGTCGGTCATTTCGATTGGTCAGATAAAACTAGCAGGATGTACTAATTTCTAAACGTTTACTTACAAATTAATATACAGAATTGATTTAGAAAATGTTTGCTAAAAAATATTTTAGTTTCAGTCTTCAGGTTCAATTCTACATTGGTTAAAAAAAAATGCTAGTAAGCCTGAAACTGTTGGTTTACCCGACCCCTTAATGTGTTCAACGATTGAAGATGTTCAGTGTACACAGGCCGCAAATGATGCAGTTGATAAGTTAAACTCGTAACAAATCGGAAAAGAAAACGTGGTGACTATGAAATGTACGATGCAGAACAGAGAGCAAAAATTGCTAAACTAGCCATAGATATCGGACCAACAAGAGCTGTCAAAAAACTGTCGGCGACATTGGCAAAAAATATTAAAGAAAGTACAGTCCGGTCAATCAAATCAGCTTACCTACGGAAGATGAAACAGGCTGATTATGGCACGCCGATATCGACACTATCCAAAGGAAAACGTGGTCCACCACCAATATTGGGTGAATAACTAGATGGAAAAGTACAGGACTGGATACGTAAAGTTCGTTTATCAGGTGGAATTGTAAATTCAAGAACTGTTATGGGTGGCATTGAAGGCATTGTGACAAAGTTCGACAGAAACCGACTGCAGAAGTATGGAGGTCATGTTAATGTGAAACTATCGCTGGCCAAATCAATTCTTGACAGAATGGGATTTGTCAAAAGAAAGGGAACCAAAGATTTGAAGAAACTTCCAGATGACATAAAGTCCACGTTTTTAACCAGAGTGAATGACTGCCGAAAGGAGCACAATATTCCCAATGAGATGATCATCAACTGGGACCAGACAGGTGTAAATCTGGTAAACAAGTAAACAAGTGACAATCACCGGCATCGACGACAAACATCAAATCACGTCTTTACTGGCTGTGTCAATGACGGGCGAGTTTCTCCCCCCCACAGATACTATATGGTGGGAAAACTCATCGCTGTCACCCTACAGTCAAGTTTCCTGACGAATGGGACATTCATCACACTGAAAATCATTGGAGTAACGGGATGTCAATGATCCGATATGTGGACACTATCGTTGTCCCATTTATGGAGAACAAGCGGAAGCAGCTAGGCTTGCCAAGTGACCAGAAAGGTTTGGCAATTTTTGACGTTTTTAGAGCGCACCAGGACAAAACGATGTTGAACAAACTACATTTGAACAACAGCAAATGTGTCTTTGTACCAGCATGTTGTACAGACAGACTACAACCACTTGATCTATCAGTGAATAAAGATTACAATGACGAAAAGAAGCAATGTTTTCAAAACTGGTATGCAAATGAAGTGAGTAACCAGATTTCTGAAATTGAAGATACCGAAGGCAAGGTTGACTTTTCAAAACGAGCAACATGAAACCCATTCATGCCAGATGGTTAATTCATGTTCAGGAACGGGTTGCTTTAAAGAGGGACATGCTTGTGAGTGGCTTTTGTAAAGCTGGTCTTCTAGAAAATAGTACGGAGAAAGAAACATGTGTAAACAGCTGCTACCGGAAGTAGTGATAGTAGTAATACTGATTTGGACTTTTTTTAAATTATTATTCTTGCAGTTATTGATTGGATACCAGTGTTGATTTTAATTTTTGTAACAAATTTGTGAGTAAATGAAATGTGTTAACCTTATTTTTGTTTGTGTTATTATTTTTTTTTAAAGATGATATTAGTATTAATATTCACGTGAGTTTAATTTTCGCTTTCAAATTAAAATAGCGAAAAACGCGAAAATTACACCCACACGAATATTACCCATTTTACAGTAGCTCCCTTTGGCATGTGAATATTAATGATATTTTAAATTGCCTTCCATAATCTAAGCAATTAATAACTTCCCTGAGTTATTTTCATGTCATGGTCTACAACCTACTAAAATATAGTGTTACCTCATCAAACAAACAAATGTTTTAATATTGGGTTTAACATGGTTTAGTTATTAATAAAACACAAAAAACTTACCTGAGTAAATAATGTCTAACATATATACAGTCGAACCCCGTTAGTCTGGACAGTTTGGATATTTAAAAAAACGTCTGGATTAACAAATTTCCAGATTACTGAAATGTACGTGATGAGTAACCTCCCTTGATTATAATTCATTTCTGCTATATCTACTGATATAATATAAACGCCAACATGATAATCCCTCCGCCCCTAGCACAGAAATACAACTCTCTCAAAAGTGGCGTGAAACTGAATGAGCATTGTTCCACTAGTGAAAGAGTCGCAAGCCAGTGTTTTGATAGCAATAACATATAAAGATGTTTCCTTTGTCTTTGTTATGGGTGACTGGCAATACTCTTGAGTTGAGCATCAAAACAATTATGAACAGTATTCCGTAATAAATCATACAGGTAAGTTAAGAGCGTAGTTACAAAACCAAGTAATGGGGTACCGTAGGGTATGATCAAGAGTTGCACACTTTCAGAAAATAAAACAGCCAGTCTGGTCATTGATCAAAGAAATTATATTTAAAAAAAAAACAAAAAAACACTTGTGCTCAATCCGACTAACACTAAATAAACACAGGTGAATGGTTAAATAACATGTGGTGTGAAACCCCGTGCAGCCATGTTATCTCTGTCGATTCCTTGAGCGTTAATTGGCGGATTACTTTTATGTTCAATCAGCGGCGACCGGTCAAACGAAGCAATTTGCCTTTACTTTTTACATTTGGTTCAGATTTATGACCGTCCGGTTCCGGAAGCCGAATATCCGGATTAATGAATAACTTTACTGAGTGGTCGTTTCGTTTTGGAAAAAAACGTCCATAAGGTGAGGATTCTGGACTACGAGGTTCCACCGTGTATATCCAGGGCATAAAATTTGGCACGAACGATTTTGTCATTCGTCTGTCGGTTATGCAAAACCAATATTGGCATGAAAAACAGATCGTTCGTGCAGAATTTGTAATCGTTCGTCGGAAAATCCAAACAGACGTATTTAGGCTAATATCACTATTTTGGGATGAAAAACAAAAATAAAAGAAAGGGCCTAGCATTGCAGGTGTCAGAAAGATATATTGTAATAATGTATTTGTTTGAAAAAGACATCGCGGTCAATTACAAAGTCGACACTGTCTTTTGAAGTCTCTAAAAACATTTAGTAACATTGTTGCACATTCCCTTTATCATTTTGCTACGTGCGGAAAATCATACGCGTTTTGGAAATTAAAACGCAACATCATCGTAGCTGGACTTTTACTGACTGAGTTGTAAAATGTCAGGACCTAACGCGAAATAACGCAAAAAGGGATACAGTTAGTGGAAAAACGTTCCAAAAGTGGTGGTTTTCTGATGATTTTGCCATAACTACAAACGATAATGGCGACGTTTGTAAAGTTGTATGCAAAATATGCACGGACAATTTTGTAGCTATACGGAGTGAAGCTAAATTAAGAGAAATGAAGGGATCAGCTATGGACGACGTTAAAAACTTTGTTGATGGGGTGTCGTTTGTCCATAAAGGTAACCTTGAACGGCATGTGAAATCTGACTACACAACTGCAATCTATCGTTTCTCTCTTATTAAGCGAAGTAATTTAATTTGTGTCGTAACCCCGTGACATTACCGATAAAGCACTTGCTAAGCTGAAACTTGTGGGTTATATCATAACCTAGATTCCTGTTATAGGAATTACTAGTAATTGCCTCTGGGACATTTCGAAATGACAGTGAAATGCATAATATTTCAATTTTGGTCTATGCATTTTTATTTCGGCCTTCTTTTCGACACCTTTGTAGTTACGTAGAAATAATTATATTCATTAATTCTGAAACGACATGCATTGCAACGAAAACAAACACAACCCTTGCTAAATCAGTTTATTAGAATATGACAATTGACTTGCACAGCCAATAAAATAGTATGTTTAATAAGGGACTTTAAAATTCCGAAGTGGAAATTAGAATATAATAAAACGTGAGCTGCAGCATCGATTGGATAGATGGAGAATTCGCTGAACTTCGGTTCTTTCCGTTCACACTGGGAAGCTTAATGTTTCCGGGGGAAATCCCCTTTTCATTTAGATTTTTGTTTGGCGCTAACAAGTACTCCCCTGTAAAAGAAACGATGATGTGTGCTGAAATATAAACGGCAGCCTTCTAGTTAGTCCCTGCATACCAGAAATAATTATATTTTAATATTTTCGTTTGATTAACATTGCACTTTAATCTTTTCAGTTGTATATGAACAACTGGAGAAAATCGTTCGTGCAAACACTAAAACCACACGAACGACAGATCGTTCGTCTGAAAAAGTCAAATGTTATGCCCTGATATCTATTAATTTATTGGTGTTTATATCTACATGTAGTCAGTGGATATTGCAGATATTTTCTTATTCAGTCTTGGGCTGTATTGGAATTGTTATTGCAATTAAAATTTAAGTAATATGTACAAAACTAATTTTTCATAAGATACAGGTGGAGAAAGGAGATAGAGGCAATTATCATGACTTAGTAAACTGATCTGTATTAATATGCCTGCTGCTGGACTACACATATTTAACTGAAGTTGCTTTTAACCAGGGTTAAATTACTTCACTTACATGTATGAAGCATATTCAAGAAAAATGTATGAATGAGATGGTTAAATGCAATATTACTCTCAGTGTGAAACAGTGTTTTCAGAAAGGAAAACAAATATCTGATGTGGCAGATGACCATTCATTTTATTGCAGAGAATAGCTGAAGCAGATTGTATGCATGTACACACACACACACACACACACACACACACACACACACACACACACACACACACACACACACACACACACACACACACATATAATTCGAAGAACTACAGAATAACATAAAACATATAGATGCAAAAAGGTAAGTCCTTTAACTTGAACAAAAACAAAATCTACAAATGTGCCACAACCAACAAGTTACATTGATTCATAACAGAATAAATGAACAAAAACACCCAGAAACATACATATGTGTGTGTATGTATGTATGTGTGTGTGTGTGTGTATNNTGTATGTGTGTGTGTGTATATATACATGTATATATATATATATATATATATATACTAGTAATAAGTATACCTTTATTGGTTAATACATTATAAATTTGGGATATTACATGTCCACAGGTACAATATCTAGAGTGGTGTAACGGGCAATAGCTTGAGTAGCAGAGACAATCTTGGGAGGGGAGAAGCCATATTTATATATAAGGTCTATAATTTCGTACTGCAGGCCTGCTACAGACATGTTTTTAATAAAGTTTTAAAATGAACCTTTACAATAAATTATTTTGTGTGCGTGTGTGTAATTTAACTGCATATACTTTTATTTTAAAAATTAAAATTAAATAAATCGATGTAGCTGCCGAAGATCGCAAAATAAATACAAGTATAGCGAATGTCCAATCCACTCTAAAATTTGATTACATGAAAAATGGAGACCACACAAATTTGATGATAAAAAGAGTACTCTTTATTCAAGAACGGGATGCATCTGGGGTGGGTTTTTTTTTTTCCTCATGGAAGTAGATGGAATTGTGTATTCTATTTACAGTATAATGTGGAAATGTTATCATTGCACATGCTTTAAACTCAACGTAGTCGCATTCTGTGTGGGAAGCCATGGCGCTGCATCAGATTTGTCACGTTTTAGTGCCTCTACTCAGAAGCGCCATCTGGCCTCTTCTTTTCGAAATGTGTAAAACTATAAAAAAAAATTAACATCAAGTTATGGTTTATGCAGTCAACTGCACAACATGTTTTAGGCATCTTGGCCGTTAACTGTCGTAAATGATCGACTGAAGTTGACTAAATTCACTATCAAACCATACGTAACTAAGGCGAAGCTTCACCGCGTCACGTGATAAACAATGGCGGATAGGGCCGAAGTACCCGTATGTTCGGTTCCGAGAAGTGTGGTTCTGCTCCACCGGGATGGCCAGACGCAAACCTTTCCACCTTCTGTCAGAAATTAAAAGATGGGATTTACCCATCATTCAGCTATTTTGGGGGCACCAAGAATGGAGGGCACGACGGTTGGGCCGACTGGGGAAGGTTTGGAGTTGGTGTGTGTGT
>JAECMU010014158.1:232-13518 GCA_016106625.1 Dracogyra subfuscus
GTCTAAGTAATGAATAAAAATAACATATAGTCTTGAAAATTGTTACGTAAATCGAAGACAGTACCCTCTTCCTCTACCCCAAGAGCATTACATAATTAGTAACGCGCCCTTACATGCAAACAGCTGGCCACTGTCAAAATTTCAAGGCAAATCTCCCACCCACCGACCACTTTGGATATAAATATGTTTTGGAGTTATGAGACGACCCCTCGATCAAGACAGTTAAATTTGTTCAAAAATTGCGAAATCTCACGTGATCTCTTGTAGAGTTCCACACTTGTGATAAGCCAATGAAAACCGAAAGCGGTAGTAGCCCGACAAAAGTGTTCCACTTTCAAAATAATGACTGTGTTTGACCTGGATAAGCCAGCATAGTGAAACCAAAGATGTATATACACCAAACGTAATGGGATTTTCTGTTCTATATGCTTAAATAATAAAAATATTCCAGACAGTGCCGCTGTAATTTAATTTTTGAAAGATATGAAAAGCAACATTCATTTTTAAGGGCTCGGGGTAAACCTTTTATCAAGAATATACCAAGTACTATATAGCAAATTGGAATCCCAATATGTTTTGATCTGTTCTCCATTCAGTAAAGTTTATCAACACACAAATAACAAACATGAATATTTTAACATCCATTTGTATTAACTTTATTATGACCATACAAAAATATTCTGAACGGTACAAAGTTTACCGGTAATCGTATACCAAAGATGCAAAAGGTATAAAACGACTGAAAGACATACAAAGATGAAGAGAGTTACACATACAAATGCCAATTCAACTTCATTAGAAGAAACCCTGTTTAACATTGCAAGAACAAATAAACTTCATGAAAATACTGGTCTATATCCCCACCCCAGTAGCATACCATGCTGTTTCAGTGAAACTACCTGTCAAACACACATAACATGAAACGACAAGAGGCTAGTGGAGATGCGAGTACAAAGTGATGTTTGTGGCATGAAACCGACCAAAGCAATGCCATTATAATTAAAGATAAACACTTTAATTTTGATATGTCCATTCAAGACTTCGACATTGAACATGTACTTCTTTACTGCATTATTTCCACTTTGAATAAAACAAAAATAATAACTTGCAGTTTCATTTGTAATACTGTCAAAATAACATGGGGAAGTATTCATAACAGTTCTTTAAAATTAGTTTTTTTATAAATGTATTAAAAATATATATTCAATTTATACAAAAATATTTCTATTTTATAAATAGTCTAAAATTTAACATGCTATTGTAACAAAAAGCTTGCCCAAAATTAGTTTTGTTCCTATTACGTGTATTTAATTTAACAAATTGGCATAAAAATCCCAACATACTACATTTAGTGGAAAACATGCCAAACTGAAATTTTGATTTGAAATTATTCAGGTAGCATGCTACAAGTTGGTTTAGTATTTTAACTTCATTTAGTGAAATATCTTAAAATATCAGTGAAATAAAAGTGAATTTTAGAGTGAAAATTTCACTATTTTACTCTAAAATGTGTTAACGTCACTGTAGAAAGTATTATCTTCACTGTAAGAAAGCTGAAACTATTTTACTTCTGGCATTTTTTTTTTAAAAAGGTAACTTGCCAAAAGTTGTATAATAAATAGAAAATTTCATGGGTTTTTTAAATCAAATATGATTTATATCTCATCAAGTGAAGTTTACAATCATATCACACTTTTTGCGCGACTCCTAAGATATGATTGCAAACTTCACTTGATGAGATATAAATCATATTTGACAAAAAACACCAAATATCCTATATATTACCATCATCACAATGTACAAATGTCACATTGGTGATGATAATGAATTGCACGAGCAAATTTTCAATATATTTTCTTGCACAGTTGTTTAGTACCCCCCCCCCTCCCAATAAACTGCACCTGTTGACCATGATATAATAGCAAGTTTGTTCTTTAAAACCATCTTTAAAAGAAAATGTGACATATTTCATCTTATAAATGTAAATTTATGATCTTCATATTCATCATTAAACATTTTATTATTTTAATAAAATAGTTATTCTAAAGTAGTTTTGTTGTAAAAGCTGCAACTACTACAACTAATTTTTTTATGTTAAAATTTCTGATAAAATCTTACCCATAAATTATAATTTTACTGACTGTATAAACTTTAACAAACAAATAAGAACGTTGGTACATAAAAATCTGCTAAGAATTACAAATCTTCATAGCATAAATAGCTGACAATGTTTTTGGAAGAAATTGGTAAAACAATTTATTACATACCTATTCAATCTTACTATAATGATAAAGACACGTATGTGCAATCTGGACCGGAACTTTTAAATGGGGATTCCCCTTTTTCATTTTAATGCATTTAGTGCCTTTTATTTACTTACATCATATATGATTTACAAATGACATCATATTGTATTTGAAACATTACACAAAGCTGCCACAGAGTATGATTCTTAATGTTAAAATGAATCCATGAATTGAGTTTTGATCATAGATTTAACAAAATGTTGTTGTTAAATTAAAAGCCATTTTTGTAAAACATGAAGTTATGTAATAAATACAGAACTTAACATGCGTTGTTTTTGCTTCCTATTTATTGCACTCGTTTATTTTGCGAAAGAATATACAACTCGACCGTTACGCGGTCTCGTGGTATTATATTCTTCTTCAAAATAAACTTGTGCAATAAATAGGAAGCGAAAACAAACGTATATGAAATTCTGTATATACATATTCCACTTCTAGTTGCTTGAAAAAAAGAAAGAAAACAAAAGGTTTGCTAAAGTAAAGGGGAAAATATAGCCAACATCAACCAAATTTATTCCATAACTAAATAGCATTCCCCAGAACACTATGAGAAATACAACCCATGTGTTTAAAATATGGCATTGTTGAAAGTCTCGATTTGTTTTATCAATAGAATACTGATAACTCTTAGCAGTCTGTCAGTTGTAAATACAGTGAAATAAAACAATTAGAAAATCTTCTTAAATTAAATTAGTTTTTAACCAAACCCTTGAAATATATTATAATTTAAACATGTATAATGTCAGACCCCCCACCCCAATCTATGGTAAAATATTATAAAGAAATATTTTTTACTACAGTCGTTTTAAAAATGGGTCACTTATGAATGTGTAATCAAGTTGTGTTTTCAAGTAGATTAATCTGAATACAACTCTACTGAAGTTGCTGACCAAAACCAATTTAAATGTGAAGATGGTATATGGATAATAATGTTGTCTAGTAAGTAGCAAGAAGACTCCATACATATTTTTAAATAACATTATTGTCATCAAAGTTCTTGTTACAAATGTGTTAAGTATATCATGATTTAAAAAGCACTTTGTACAGTCTTAAATACAGAATACACTGATACAACTGTCACATAATATATGCCACACTGTATGCCATGCATTTAGTAGAACTGCAGTGATTAGCTTTCACTTGCATTCAAGCCAAAATGTACTATCAGCCCTTAATATTAGACAGTTTACATTCTGATAATAAAAAATCAAGCACAAGATTTTTGTACACACAAACATCTAATGCAATAAAAATAAATATGTATATACAAATACACAAATATATGATTTACCAACACATTTGGTACAACTCATATAATTCATTAACAGCTACATTGTTTATCCATTAACAAAAGTGAATATATTAAAAATCAGCATTTGGAACATTTTGAATAATAAAATTAGAGAAATGAAATAATACAACAGAATACAACACCGAACAAAATGTAAAACCTATATCGAGTATCCACTAGTTTACAGCCTAAGAAACACTTGAGTATTTGTGATAATAACTGAAACAAAACTGATTTTCTCATCAAAGTATGTTACATTTTTAACATCCTTAATTAGATTTATGTTTCAACAATTAAATACAGCTTTAAACTACATAAAATTATATTAACTGAAAATAATGTTTTGTGTGACTTATTTTATATCATAAAAAAAACTATTATATTTAAATGTTTGCCAGAGATTAAGATAACTAATAACTATATTCATTAACAAAAACCAAAACAAATTATATATATATATAAAAAACACAATTGTCATTTTTCTTCTAACCTCTCCCCCTTACAGCACTAACACTAAGAACACTCCCTCTCTAAAATTAAATTACACAAATACTCAGTACTTTTTCTGTCATTATGATGTAGTTTGGCCAATATTATTAGATTTTCTGTTTTATTTCTGTTTGGTTTAGTAATAAATACTATATAAAACATGTTAAAGAACAAAATAGCAATGATTAACTGCATTTTATTTTTTAAATAACTCAAAATGACAAACTTTATTTACCTCTTAACAAACACACCTCTTTCCCCGAGAGCATTACATAATTGTTGAATGGCCTCTGATGAAAAATGTTTGCATAGTAGATCTGACATTCCAGTTGGTGTGAAGTTTAATCCCAAATTGAGATTCTGAAAAGTTATGTACATGTAGGCAAGACTTCCATTACAATGACCACATTTGTCCCATTGTCCATATGTGAATGCTTTTGTTTTCTAGATTATGGTAGCCCAACTCCCATGGCAAGTGATATTCAATGCTGGGCTAGTAAATAACTACTACTGCCATGCCCGACGGCTAGTGAAAAATATTTGTCAAATGTTACAGTTAAGTCTATTTTGTAAACATGAATATCCTTCCACTACCCCAAACCCCCAATATTAATGTGCATGTGTGTGTGTGTATGTATGTATGTATGTAACATTTAGTTTTAGCCCATTTTGAGATATGTCAAGATTTTTCTTTAAGTATTAAAAAGTGATTACCGGTACCGTAAAAACAATTTATGAGCCAACACACAAAATATTGTTGTCACTATGTATAAAAACTAGCAATTGGTTAATTTGACAATGGGCAGTAGGAGCCATGATATTAACCTATATAACTGCATGTGATAGTTAATCTTAGTCTAATATTAGTCTTCCACCCACGAAGACAAAACTATTGAGCATATATTTGACATACAAGGGCAGTTCTACGTCCCACTTTAGTGAAAAAAGAACATTAATTCAGTGCATAAAATTATAAGTATAGAAATGCAGATGGTAAGATAATTAATAAATTTAAGGCAGTTTCTTGAAGTTGATTAAATAAATATTATGTTGACAAACAAATGAAAGATATGACATTAAAATGACTAAAACCATAAGGTTTATCAGTGGTGATGCTTTAAACATGTTTGCACAATTTGCTGGACAGTCGCTCCCAAAGATAGTCTAATCATCAAAGATACATGATGCTGCCTTCTTTGTAAGATTAATTTTGACAAAGGATTTGTCACAAATATTTTTTTTTATATGGAAAATATCAACAGTCTCTGTTAATCGGTATTTGTCGATGCTCTATCTCAACAAATACTGATCAACTAGATGAGGTCGATATTGTACATATTAAAATACACAAGTAGCAAATCACACTTTTGAAGTTGCCCCCATTGGTAACCGACATCATCACAATTAGCACAAATGTAGTTTGAAGTCATGCACTTCAACTAAATCTGATCAAAAGGTTACCCTCAGGAATACAACTCTTGTTGGCTTGTAAACAAATGACACATTGATAGCAAAAACAAAATAAACAGAGTTGATGACACATTTATGACAGATATTATGTACAAATTATAAGATAATGAATGTACTACCTAAGAAGGTTAGCTTCAGTCACTCTTAACCATCAGTATGAAACCTATCAGATCTTCACTGAGGATGTATGACTATTTCTAATGTGTAGATCCACATTATATTATATACAATAAACAAAATTATCTGTGAATTACTTTAACTACATTCAAACTCAGTGTTAAAATCCTGTCTAGTTTTAACATACGCACCTACATGTATACTATTTCAGCTATTCATCAAAATGGTATGTCCATAAAGACTGAACTTCCATCAAATTAACCCTATGCCCAAGTTTATGCATGTTCTATTTAATAATTATGTTTAACATATTAATAATAATAAATAAATAATAACTTTAATAAAGATAGCACCATTAGTCTTCTGTGAGGCCTTCAGAAATAATAAGACACAATGAAATATCCGAATAATAATACAACAAATTAAGCACACATACAAAATAATTCTACGTTCATCAACAACGCTTCAGAACAATTGTCTAAAACCCATGTTAATTAAAGGCCATTTCCATATGTACTCAAAAAGTACAAATATTTCAACCATAACAAGCAGTACTTTTATCTTAACAGATCCAGATTAATAAAATGTTTTCTTCGAGTCCGGTCTTAGAATTACCAACATATGCAGAAAATACTATGTGAGTGTCCAGATACACTTTACCTTATGAGTTCTTTTAAAATGTATCAAACAAACATTTCAAACAGCAGTTTAAGATAAATGGTATCTAATGAACACGGATGCAGTATTCAATTTCTAACATTCTAGAAATGTAAGTTATGTCTTTTCCAACCAAAACTTATTTACAGTCCTCACACTTGCAACTAACCTACCTGTCAAGAGACAAATCATTTCAAGTTAACTTATACATCAGTGTAATGAAATTTCATTGGATGGTATGGCAGTGGCGACCTGGAAACCAATCCGATGTCTTTAAATTGTTATCACACATTTCTGTATTATTAGTATGTATTATAAAAACCCTAACAAACAATGTTCTCACCAAACATACCACAGCCTTTGACCAGTTGTGGTGCACTGGTTGGAACGAGTCTGCTTAACAAAGGGAGATAACTACTATTATTGTGTATGTGGACATATTTTTAGATTAAAACCTATTTTATAAAACTTATCTTATTGATTTGTAGTGTTGAATTTTATTTAACACATCAAACAATAAATATGATAGCCACAAAATTTAAAAAGTTACTTTTTCAGCCATATTTTTTCGTGTAAAATATCGATTAAAAAGAGAATAAGAATCCATCATATGCAGTCTGTGGTAGAAATTTCAACCATGAGACCAAGCAAGCCACATCACAGATGAAATTTCTACTACACCGGGTGAATAGTTCTATCCCACATGCTTGCATATGGATTCCTAAAATGTTACTCAATTCTGATTTTGAACGACTGGAAAAAACATTTCAAAAACCTGTCTACCATCATGTACCAATACCTGGGACCTTTAATCACAAAGCATCCTCTTTTAAGTCTTTTAGCATTGCACTGCAAGATCGCTAAGTTGTGAGAGTTTAGTGAATTAGGCCCCTGATCAGTATCTAGTCTGAATGTCTCTTACCAATATTTTTTCTTAGTATCGAATCCAAGGGCAGACACAAAAAATTTAAAAGAGGAAGGGGATTTGACATGTACACTCTAAGCATTGAATTTCAAGTGCACAATAAACCTGTATTTTGGACAAATACATTAAACAGTGTATCAGAAAAGCGAGGTAGGTATGCTTACACCCACCCTATATCTGCCCATGCAATCAAACTCTCACCCTATCCGTAAGCAGGGTTCTACACAGTGGTTGGTGCTGCTCAGCCCTGACCTGGGCCCATGCTTATAAAACTTAAAGTCTAGACTTTAACGTAATGCTATTTGAATGGCGTTGTCATGACGTTAAAATCTGGACTTTATTAAAGTCTAGACTTTAAGGTTTATAAGCATGGGGCCTGGAGCCAAATTCTCAAAACATCACAACTTTATACATTTACATCTTTGACAAAAAAAGGATGAAATATTTTTTGCCAAGGACATGCACCTATATTTTTTTGCGGGGTGCGCTAAAAAGGTGGAATTCCACTGGAAGGCAGCCTATTGTCATCCCTGACCTATACAGACAATTAGATAACAATGGAATATAGATCACAGTAAAGAAGAAGAAAAAAACACCTATTTATGGGCATTTCAAACTCACTTAATAAGGATTTAGTAGCAAAGATTGGTAACCTAGCCAAACTTTTAAGTTCTGACCAGTACTGATGATGTTGAAAACCACCATGAATAAAGTTATCAATTTGAAGAATTTTAAACAAATGACTTGTTAGTTCACCACTCATGAATTACTAAACGTATTGTATACAGGCACTAATCTACAACTGGAAAAAAGTAGAAGTGACTTCTCCCTTCTCAGGAAAAAGGGGAGATCAATGATTAAAAATAGGTAAAGTGCAGGGCTCGAACTTTAGAATTTGTCTCCCATGGCAATGTTTAAATGAATTGCCACGGGTAAAATGGCAATTTGGTAAAAAGTGACATTTGCTGCAAATAAACATAACTGGTAGATAATGTACACCAGGTGTATAAAGTTTGCAATTGTTGAAGTCCTTTACTGATGGAACAAAACTGCTATAGGTGATATTGTTAAGTTCTGAGCCCAGAGTGAACATTTTTGAATGTTTTGCATTCATGTGGAAATGTTCCAAATTATTCACTTGGTTTGAAATGTAATATTTTGTTATTAAAAACAACTTCTTCTGGTATTAAAATTTAAGCAAAATAATTTGACTTCTTACTACTTCTAATAATTTGGCAGAAAAAAAGACAGTTCCATTTTACCAGCTAGATTAGGGCCTAGGTATACTTAATTTATTTTAAAGTGGTGAGTACCTACAAAACTACAAATTTCATTGTTGTCTAAGAGTCAGACTAGGTATAATGATACACAGACAGCACTATGTAGCAAAGAAAACAAGGACATTTCTGACGTCCACAATATGCAACAGCATACAAACGACTGTAAGTAATCAAGTGTTCACACAGGCAGATATTGGTTGAACCAATATTATGTCTTTAATCTACTGTAACACAGTTCACTGATACTGCATCAAGAAAAGACTTCATATGGCTGGTTCTTACAGTGAGTACACCAACTGCCTGCAGAGGGTGTAACCGAACCGTTCACAAATGACGTACACCAAGAAGCCTGTCAAACTCCACATCCAAAGTCAGATGTTCGTATCTGAGCACCCAAAACATGTTTTAAATGCATGCTGAAAACCTGCTTGCCACACCTAACTGCATCCTCAACATCTGTTGATCACACTAGATCTGCATTTTGAAAGCATGCTGATCAAATCTGAACTACATTCTCGAAGCTTGCTGACCAAATTCAACTGCACACCAAAATCCATAGATTAAAATGGAACTGGACAAGCTCTTTGATGGATTATGGCACTTTAAGTCATACTGCTAGCAGTGTTATTTTGAGTTTAAAACCAAGATCATTTTCTAGATTTCTTCACAGGAGGCTGTGCCACTTCTAACATTCCTGTGTCATGTGAAGCAAACTGTAAAACCTGCAAGTAAAAGCGGAAATTAAATTTTTAAAAATAAAAATAAAGCTGTCAATGAGAACGTGTATTTATATAAAAGATCCTTACTACAAATGGGAAAAAGCAATGGATTTCCTCTTGAGACTAAATGTCCCAATTATCAAGTGTTTGACATCCAGCAGCTCTTTAGTGTTGTTAACAAACAAGTTTTACCTTCATCTCAGTAGTAACGTTCCTAAATCTAATCTATCTTCATCTCAGTAGTAACATTCCTAAATCTAATCCATCTTCATCTCAGTAGTAACGTTCCTAAATCTAATCTATCTATCACTCGAGTTTTGTTTAATAAAATTTAATGCATAGAAGAAAAACTCACTTGAGCACTTCCATTTCCAGCTACTGACACCGGTACAGGAATAAGAATTTGAGTTCCTAGGAAAATAAAACCACACAACTACTTATACATGAACAATACTGACATCAAAGTATTCTAGCAACAAATTATTTTTGTGATATTGTAAAAGACTAATATTTCAAAAACTTGTGACTTGCACATAATTTGTTTTAGAAGAATTGCAAAATATTAAAAACTAAAAATATAGTAAAAAACTTTAACGAAATTGATGTTATTAGATTTCTAATAAGGCAACAACTTACTTGTATCACAATTGATCAGTGGTTGCACAAACATTTTATGACAGAATAAAACACAACAGAACCCAAAAATAAACAAAACTAATCAAACAAAGTGATTATAGTTGAAGGGAGATAACTAGCACAAAAGTGGAAGCAGAATAACAAATACTGTAAAGTGTAACGATAACTGTTCATTGACAGAAATACAACAGATTTAAAAAGTTTTCATAGGAAATGTATGGATTATGGATTACTATTGAATGAAGAGTTGAATAAAACAAGAAATTTACTAAGTTATATAAGTTATTAATTTCTGAGCCGACCGATTTGTAAATTGCACACAAAAGTAGTACACTTTTACTTTTCTTCTTACCTCAAACCAAACTGAAATTATTTACAATTTTTTTTTTAAGAATGAGATAGATGTACAACAGACACCAAGTAACCAGAATTCAAAGCTAGCTCAACCTCTTGTGACATTTAACAACAATTAGCAAAACTTATTTTAATTTAGCAAAATAATTTAATATTAATTGATATTTTGTTGGAAAATAACACAGTAAAGTGTAATAAATAATTTGGTAAAATCTATGTATCTCTATCAAAACCCAATAAGTGATAATCTTCTAAAAAAAATCAATTTAATTATTTTATTGTATGTAAGGCCATAATCCCATTGCTTAATATATATTGATATATTTGTGGGACCAGTTGTTCAAATGATTAGCCAGCTATTTTATCCCACCCCATGCTAGTTCTAAACACCTGTGGATTCATAAAATATTATATTTTAAATGCAATTACTTTCTAGGTTCATGCACTTCATTATTAACCACAATTCCACTACTTTCCAGAGTCCATTCCCCCTTTTAAAGGGCAATCATCAACATAATATATTAATATTACACTGTTCTAACTCAAATTAACAATATATTCTTATGTTATTTTACACTTTTAAATAAACAGGGTTGGGGAGGGATGGAGGGGGAAAGAGATTTAAAATAATGTTCATTATATACAACCTAATTAAAACTTACATAAACTTCCTGGCCTGGAAATGACATTCGTAAATACCATGACTTTCCACGACCCATTTGAACACAGAATTTGCTATACAATAAGCACCACCCTACCCAAACAAACAACAACTATTACTACCACTACACACCAACTTGCTGGTCTGCCTGTGGTACAGATATGGCAGATGCGGGCTGCTGGAAGTTGAAAATGGTTCTGTCTTGAAGTGAAGCCGTTGGTGTTGCGTACACGACTCCCTGCGGTGTTTGGTACATCACAATACCAGGCGTTGTCAACATTCCACTACCAGATGATGATGCTGAAGACCAATCACAAGTTTATTATGAGACACAAAGATTGGTGAAATGCAAGAGACTTAATGCATTGTCTATGTACTCACCTATAGCCATATAGGAATTAATCCCAAACAATTTAGTCCTAAACAGATCACATTATTTTCAACAAAAGAAAACTTTAATTACTATATACATACATGTATATATTTGCTGAGACACCCAACTATTGTCAAACATTTTAATTGGGGAGAAGAAAATACTTTTAAGAAAATTCATTGACACCATATAAGTAAAATAAAAGAATGAATATTCATTAAAATTATATACATAAAAACGTTGTCATGCAGCAGTGCTCATGAAAAAAACTAAACCACCAACAACAAAAAACCCCACCTAATGTCTATATTTGTCTGTCATCATCAAAGTCAGTTTTTTCTGATGGAATATTAAAAGATGGTCACGTGATGTCAGTCAATTAAAATAGGTTTTTTTGTAGAGATTGCCTAAATAATGACATTTTTATGTCCATATATGTGACAGGTAATCATGAAGAATTATTTTGTCGAGCCAAAGACAAGACTGCCCAGAGGTACTAAATAAATACCAATAAGCATGCAGAGTAGTTACTTCCTGTTGTAGGAGGCGTTCCAGTGTGTGACAAACACTGTGGTTTGCCCCCGAGATGCTTACCCGAGACTAGACTGAGATTAGAAGGAATCCCACTGATAGAGACTATGGATGAGGATTGTTGTGTGTTATCACTGCTACTGGGCTGGCTCGAAGGAAGGCCTGGAACAAGGACAACCCAACTTAAAATCAACATACTCACAATGTACATAAAAATCCAGATTGCATGCTTTGACAACATTCACCGATATATACTTAGAAACCTTTTGTTCGAGTTCAGAACTTGCATGAAAATATCTGTCACTAAGTTGTTCTATTCATATATTACATACACGAACAAGAAACAAGTCTGTAATGAAGTATAATTTATCACATAAACTGGGAACACTGCAGACAATTCACCCATCAGAGTACATGTACATATTGTTGATTTATTTCCATGCTTATATTACCAATTACGTTTGGATCATGCTGTTCTGTGCAAGTCAGCTGCCAGATAACAGACGATCCTGCTAGTGCTGTTCCTCACCAGGAAGTCTTCCCACGAGGATGGTGAATACAACACACAATAATTAGGGTCTCTTAAAAGATGATCTGCAATTTTACACTTTTTCTTCTTCTATTCTATGTGTTGTTCTTTGTGAAATCATGGCTTTATTGTTTAAAATGGGCACACCATATATCTGTATATACTGTTTCAAACATTTGATCATAACTGATCTTGTTTAAAAATTTGTCTTGTGTACATGTTGGGTTCTTTCATTGACATTAACTGGTCCTGGTTGTTGTTGAAATATTCATTCGTGTATTGTATACATAGTCAAAACAAAGTATTCTTAATACAATTTGAAACAAAATAATACAAGAACATTTTAAACATTCATTCATCATTTACTACAGCTACATACATTCCTTTTACAAAATATTTGGATCACGGGTTTTTTGTACATATATCCAATATGTGAATTTCCATTATGCTTTTTTTTTTTTTAAACGACGCACTCAACACATTATAACTACGGTTATATCGGTGTCGGACATATGGTTATGTCGATAAGAACCCCAGTGATTAGCTGACGGGGATTGATCCTAGACCGACAGTGCATCAGGTGGGCACTGTACCACTGGGCTATGCTGCCCGCTCCATTATGCTAAGCATTGTTAAACACATTCATCCAGCCTAATAGAGGCAGGGCTGGGAGGTAGTCCAGTGGTAAAGTGCTTGCTTGATGGGTGGTCAGTGTGGGCTAATTCTCGTTCCAGCCAGTGAACCATGACTGGTATATTAAACTTAAAGGCTGTGATATGTGCTACCCTGTCTGTGGAATGATGTATATAAAAAGATCCCTTGCTACTAACTGAAAAATGTAGCAGGTTTCAACTCTAAGATAATATGTCACAATTACCAAATGTTTGACATCCAACAGCCGATGATTAATCAATCAAAATATTCTAGTGGTATATTTAAACAAAAACT